>JAHLTZ010000039.1:0-181185 GCA_025786725.1 Syncephalis fuscata | reverse complement strand
TTACAAATACTTCGCGACAACCACTTATACGCCAAATGGTCAAAATGTGAATTATTTAAGGATGAAGTTGAATATTTAGGCCATTTGCTATGTGCTAATGGTGTAAAAGCTGATCCAGCTAAGATAAAGGCCATTTCTGATTGGCCTACACCACGAAACGTCACTGATATACGCGCTTTTACAGGCTTGGCCAACTACTATAGAAAGTTTATTAAAAATTACTCTGCTATAGCCACACCACTTACCGATCTACTATGTCAAGATCGTCGTTTCTTATGGACCATTGAAGCTCAAAAATCATTTGATATACTAAAGAAGACAATGACCCAAGCTCCAGTATTACAAATAGTCGACGTACATCAGCCTTTCCGTGTAGAAACCGATGCTTCTGGCTTTGCTGTAGGTGCTGCCTTGTTGCAGCAAGATCGTGATGGCCATTGGCACCCCATTGCTTATCATTCGCGCAAAATGAAGCCCGCTGAACGCAATTATCCGGTACATGAACAAGAACTATTAGCATTAATAGATGCTTTAAAGATTTGGCGCCACTACTTACATGGATCGTCATTTCACGCGTATACTGACCATAAAACCTTGCAGTACTTCCAGAGTCAACCGAATTTATCAACCAGACAAGCAAGATGGTCAGAACTATTACAAGAATATGACGTATTGATCGAATATAAGCCCGGGAAAAACAATATTGTAGCCGATTCATTATCCAGACGGCCTGATTTACAACTGTCCAGTTTAACTACTGTCAGTTTTACATATATTGATCAAATTAAAAACTTGTACGCCAACGATGTTGACTTTGGTGAAATATACGCCCAGCTTAATACGACAACGCCACTTCCAGCTCTTCGTACCAAGTTAGTCAAGTATCGACTAACTGATGGATTGTTATATTTCAACGGTGATCGATTATGTGTACCTAAAAATAACCAATTACGTCAAGATATACTACACGATCATCACGATGCCATCGTAGCCGGCCATCTAGGTGTAGATAAAACATACCTGGCTATTCATCGCCATTTTTACTGGCCATCACTACACAACACCGTCCACCGCTATGTCACTTCCTGCGATACTTGCCAACGTAATAAGGCCACTAATCGACGACCAGGTGGCTTATTACAACCACTTGAAATACCTGCACATGCATGGGACTCAGTTAGTATGGATTTTATTACACATCTACCACTCACTGAAAAAGGTGCAGATGCGTTAATGGTAGTAGTTGACCGCTTTAGTAAACAAGCCCACTTCGTGCCTACTACCAACACTGTCACAGCTGTTGACACCGCACGACTATACTTCGACCATGTATATCGTCTACATGGTCTTCCACGATCCATAATCTCTGATCGTGACCCACGATTTACTAGCCGATTCTGGGAAGCCTTATTTGAATTTACCGGTACTAAATTAGCCAGATCAACTGCAAATCATCCACAGACTGACGGCCAGACTGAGCGAACCAACAGAACCATCGAAGAAATGTTACGTCATGTTATTAGCCAACAACAAGATGATTGGGATAAATACTTACCTGCATTAGAATTTGCCTATAACAATAGTACTAACGCTACTACTGGTATTACACCTTTCTTCTCTGTATATGGACGTCATCCAATAACAACGACTATGCCAGCTGATAGCGATAATATAACAGTACCAGCAGCTGAGGAGTTTTTACAGCGACTAGAAGCGATACAAAAGGCGGTAAAAGACAACATATCGTACGCTCAGGATAGACAGGCACAATATGCTAACCAACGACGTCGAGATGACACCTTCCAAATAGGTGATCGAGTAATGCTGTCAACACGACACACAATGCCACGACACGTAGCAGAACAGTCAAACTCCGCCCTTCGTACGCGTAAAACTGGCCCGTACACTATCATAGAGGTCATTAGTCCGACCGCGTACAAGATCGAACTACCACCAGGCATGCGCATTCACCCAGTTATACACATCTCTCAGCTTACCAGGTATAAAGATCCGAACGTATTTCCAGGACGACCAACGGCAATTACTATGCCTATGCCAGAAATGATTGAAGGACAAGCTGAGTGGGAAGTGGAAAGAATAATAGGTAGAAGAACAAGAAAAGTGGGGATGAATGACGTGGAGGAATACTTAGTAAAATGGAAAGGATACTCAAAAGATGACAGTTCTTGGGAGCCAATTGAAAACTTGCAAAATGCTCAAGAACTATTAAATCAATACGAACACTCCACACACATACGATTAGCACTTGGGACAAGCGCCTGAGAGGGAGGGGGGTATTGTAACAAAAATTCTCCCTCTCATTTATTATTACCATTTTTAGACATTATGATCGGTGTTTAAACACACCGATCATCACACATGGTCCACGATGAAGTTAACACTCCGCCACCGCGTATTGTTTTATCTTTATCTTTTATTTTCTTTTATTTTTATTTTATTTTCTTTTATTGTTCTACTTAGATATTCCATATATCCAATAGAACAATATAAATACGCGTATGATTATGACCACAAATAAAGACATTAGTTCACTTTCAATATTCATTTTTATTTTATATACATTATTGTATTGTGACTCGTAGTAACCGCAACAGTTCGCTGTATCTACGGTTACAAGTATGGCCTTGCTGATGGTATATTTTTTTCCAACAGCCTATACGTTATTGTGTTAAATTATTTTAATATCATATGTTAATTAAACCTACCATTTTATAATCTGGGCTGTTGTCGGGTACAATGTGGTCTGTGAGTTCCAGATTATACACGCGAAAGGTTACTAATAATTGATTATTAATTATAATAATTATAGCTATTTTATAACCTACTTTCACAGCCAGGAATACTGATAAACCCGCCATTTAAAAAAATAATTTTGTTGGTTTTTTCCATCAATTTACCATTAACTGTACAGCATGTTAGCGCATAACTAAGTGATATTTTTATAATTACCAGTTAATGGATCGCCGCTAATGTTCTAAATAAAATTTAGTTATAAATGGAAATAAAAATAATATACTTACTTGGAACATAATCAAGTTCCCTTCCTATATCAACCCGTAATAATTAGTACAAGTTATTAAACGTTGATATGGCAATTACCATAAATATACGGAACCATTGTTCAGGTACCTCTGCCCCCGGAATAACATAATCACTATATTAATAAAGTCATCGTTACATAGTTGTTAGTAAAAGTCATTTTACCCCAAATAGTAGTTAATTCAATACTTACCACTCGACGCCACTTCCAAAGATAAAAGTTTGCCCAACTTTTATCAATATCTCTATAATATTGATCAGCCAATTACACCACGGTTATTTATAAACTTTTACTTACCTGTGCGTTCCAAGTCGAACACTTCTATCCATCCAGCTACATCACGCATCTCAGCATGAGGCAGGCTGTCCCATAGCATGGGCGTCTTTTTGAGGAAGCAGGTGTTTATACTGTCGTCATCAGATGGTTTAAGTGGTGCATTGGCTGCAGTAGAAGCAGTAGATATAGTAGAGGCAGGAGGGACGGGGGAGGCGGATGGGCCAGCAACTGATGTATTAACAGCATCTGGTACGTGGCTAGAATGTGATAGCGACTTAAGCGGAGTGTCGTTAGATGCCAACGACGCGGCATGATAAGATGGCTCAGCATTGCCATATGAGGTGGAGTTGTTTGAAGACGACATGTTTACAATAAACTTGGCAAGCAAAGTACGTGTTCCGACAAAAATAAAGCTCAAATGTGGTAGTTGTTCGTTTCCACGATTTGTTGGAAGGCTCATCCTGAAAAGGATTTAAGTGTACGCTTAAAATGATAACTACGATAGTAATTGACACGACACCTCAACTCTGAGATGTATATGACCACACGAATAAACTCCACAAGTACTCGGACTTGCTTTAAGATAAACGACTAAATATAACTCAAACGTGAACTGCTCCTTGTTCTTTTTTTTTTTTAATTATACGCGCACTATTCATCTTATTTATATTAAAAGCGCGCCATGCTTAGAGTGGCAAAGCCGAGCTATGTGTTCATCAGCTAAAATTAGTAAAATTGGCACCAGCACATTTCCTTTACCACAACCGCGGGACCCTGTTGGAAGTTACTTCATTGACTTCCAGATGTAGCCGTCATAATCGGCGCATAATATCGCTTTATGCGATTACCGGAAATTGTGCTTCGCATCCGCGTACCATCAAGCTCAGTCAACTCATATACTCCCTTGTTGGGTCTACCAACCACTATATATGGTCCCATCCATCTTGGAGTAAGTTTAGCATCCGTCTTACGTATGGGTCTATTATCTCGAAGTAATACCATCTCTCCTATCTTAACAGGTCCCTTCCTAACATTCTGCTTCTTGTCGTAATACATCTTATTATTCATCCTAGACTTATCTAACTTCACTCCTGCTTCCTCCCTATCCCATGCGGTTGATAATAATTGTCTAGCCCGCATACTTAATAATTCCTCAGTCGTCATTTCTTTCTTCCACTGTAAGGTAAGCCAAGTTTCTTCATCTATGTCAAACGGCAACACACAATCTTGTCCGTATACCAGCTGATATGGGCTCCGCTGAGTTGTACGCTTAGTGGTAATTCTGTCGGCCCACAACACAGCGTGCAAATACTTAGGCCAGTTTGCGTAATCTTCTCCTACTATTTTTACCAGTCCACCCATTAGTTCCTGATGTCCTCGTTCAATCATTCCATTTGCTTGGGGGTGATAGGCTGTTGTGAAGTTAATGCGAATTCCGTCCTTAGCAGCTACATGACGTATCAACAGCCCATAAAGTTCACCACGATCTGCTACTACTTCACTAGGTATACCAAACCGACATATAACATCTTCATATAAAAATTTGTATGCTTCTACCGCGTTATTTTTACACAGCGCTCTTGCTTCTACCCATCCACTGAAGTCGTCCCTGGCCACTGCTAAATATATCTCACCCGTCGTGGCTTCTGGAAGTCTAACTAAATCGAATCCAATGCGTTTGAACAATGTAGAACCAATAAACGGTTTTAGCTCTTCTACTTGTCCTTTCCTTTGCGTACGCTGACATATGTCACATCTTTTCACCACCTCTTTGCAAGTGTTGTACATCCCGTACCAATAAAATCGATCACTGCACAACCTATATGTTGCTTCTACTCCTCTATGGGCAAATGGATGTCCATCGTGCACCATCGTTGTCACACGCAATTGTTCTTCTTCTTCACCTATGACTCGCTTAGGCATTCCTGTCTTCGCTCGCCGAAATAATAATCCATCGCTAATAAAAAACTTCTTCAACTGAGTTCTAATCCTCTTCTTGTTGCTATCATTACAGTCGTTGTGCATGCAACCATGCTCGAGAAAATACAATAAATAATAATAGGGCGACCTAGCTGTCATTTTATCAGTATTAACTTGTTTGACACTAGTCACTCCAAATAATTCATCACCGCTGACGTCCTCGATGTGATAGTTCCATAACACCTTGTCATCTTCATCATCTTCATCTGTCAACATTTCTTGTCCCATGTCAACACGACTAAGCGCATCAGCTACTACGTTCTTATCACCCGGAATATGACGTATTTCATAATTAAACAACGAAAGGTAAGCTACCCATCGACTTGCTGCATCATTAGGTAAATCAGGCTTTCTCAGCATGCCGATGACAGGTCTAGCGTCTGTCTCAATGATAAATTTCACACCATGCACATATTTCCTCATTTTCTTCACCATCTGATATAAACCAAATAATTCTCGTTTGACTTGTGCGTATTGTAACCGTAGATACAGCGAACTGTTGCGGTTACTACGAGTCACAATACAATAATGTATATAAAATAAAAATGAATATTGAAAGTGAACTAATGTCTTTATTTGTGGTCATAATCATACGCGTATTTATATTGTTCTATTGGATATATGGAATATCTAAGTAGAACAATAAAAGAAAATAAAATAAAAATAAAAGAAAATAAAAGATAAAGATAAAACAATACGCGGTGGCGGAGTGTTAACTTCATCGTGGACCATGTGTGATGATCGGTGTGTTTAAACACCGATCATAATGTCTAAAAATGGTAATAATAAATGAGAGGGAGAATTTTTGTTACAATACCCCCTCCCTCTCAGGCGCTTGTCCCAAGTGCTAATCGTATGTGTGTGGAGTGTTCGTATTGATTTAATAGTTCTTGAGCATTTTGCAAGTTTTCAATTGGCTCCCAAGAACTGTCATCTTTTGAGTATCCTTTCCATTTTACTAAGTATTCCTCCACGTCATTCATCCCCACTTTTCTTGTTCTTCTACCTATTATTCTTTCCACTTCCCACTCAGCTTGTCCTTCAATCATTTCTGGCATAGGCATAGTAATTGCCGTTGGTCGTCCTGGAAATACGTTCGGATCTTTATACCTGGTAAGCTGAGAGATGTGTATAACTGGGTGAATGCGCATGCCTGGTGGTAGTTCGATCTTGTACGCGGTCGGACTAATGACCTCTATGATAGTGTACGGGCCAGTTTTACGCGTACGAAGGGCGGAGTTTGACTGTTCTGCTACGTGTCGTGGCATTGTGTGTCGTGTTGACAGCATTACTCGATCACCTATTTGGAAGGTGTCATCTCGACGTCGTTGGTTAGCATATTGTGCCTGTCTATCCTGAGCGTACGATATGTTGTCTTTTACCGCCTTTTGTATCGCTTCTAGTCGCTGTAAAAACTCCTCAGCTGCTGGTACTGTTATATTATCGCTATCAGCTGGCATAGTCGTTGTTATTGGATGACGTCCATATACAGAGAAGAAAGGTGTAATACCAGTAGTAGCGTTAGTACTATTGTTATAGGCAAATTCTAATGCAGGTAAGTATTTATCCCAATCATCTTGTTGTTGGCTAATAACATGACGTAACATTTCTTCGATGGTTCTGTTGGTTCGCTCAGTCTGGCCGTCAGTCTGTGGATGATTTGCAGTTGATCTGGCTAATTTAGTACCGGTAAATTCAAATAAGGCTTCCCAGAATCGGCTAGTAAATCGTGGGTCACGATCAGAGATTATGGATCGTGGAAGACCATGTAGACGATATACATGGTCGAAGTATAGTCGTGCGGTGTCAACAGCTGTGACAGTGTTGGTAGTAGGCACGAAGTGGGCTTGTTTACTAAAGCGGTCAACTACTACCATTAACGCATCTGCACCTTTTTCAGTGAGTGGTAGATGTGTAATAAAATCCATACTAACTGAGTCCCATGCATGTGCAGGTATTTCAAGTGGTTGTAATAAGCCACCTGGTCGTCGATTAGTGGCCTTATTACGTTGGCAAGTATCGCAGGAAGTGACATAGCGGTGGACGGTGTTGTGTAGTGATGGCCAGTAAAAATGGCGATGAATAGCCAGGTATGTTTTATCTACACCTAGATGGCCGGCTACGATGGCATCGTGATGATCGTGTAGTATATCTTGACGTAATTGGTTATTTTTAGGTACACATAATCGATCACCGTTGAAATATAACAATCCATCAGTTAGTCGATACTTGACTAACTTGGTACGAAGAGCTGGAAGTGGCGTTGTCGTATTAAGCTGGGCGTATATTTCACCAAAGTCAACATCGTTGGCGTACAAGTTTTTAATTTGATCAATATATGTAAAACTGACAGTAGTTAAACTGGACAGTTGTAAATCAGGCCGTCTGGATAATGAATCGGCTACAATATTGTTTTTCCCGGGCTTATATTCGATCAATACGTCATATTCTTGTAATAGTTCTGACCATCTTGCTTGTCTGGTTGATAAATTCGGTTGACTCTGGAAGTACTGCAAGGTTTTATGGTCAGTATACGCGTGAAATGACGATCCATGTAAGTAGTGGCGCCAAATCTTTAAAGCATCTATTAATGCTAATAGTTCTTGTTCATGTACCGGATAATTGCGTTCAGCGGGCTTCATTTTGCGCGAATGATAAGCAATGGGGTGCCAATGGCCATCACGATCTTGCTGCAACAAGGCAGCACCTACAGCAAAGCCAGAAGCATCGGTTTCTACACGGAAAGGCTGATGTACGTCGACTATTTGTAATACTGGAGCTTGGGTCATTGTCTTCTTTAGTATATCAAATGATTTTTGAGCTTCAATGGTCCATAAGAAACGACGATCTTGACATAGTAGATCGGTAAGTGGTGTGGCTATAGCAGAGTAATTTTTAATAAACTTTCTATAGTAGTTGGCCAAGCCTGTAAAAGCGCGTATATCAGTGACGTTTCGTGGTGTAGGCCAATCAGAAATGGCCTTTATCTTAGCTGGATCAGCTTTTACACCATTAGCACATAGCAAATGGCCTAAATATTCAACTTCATCCTTAAATAATTCACATTTTGACCATTTGGCGTATAAGTGGTTGTCGCGAAGTATTTGTAATACTTGGCGTAGGTGTCGTTCGTGGTCTTCTGGTGTTTTACTGTAGATGAGAATATCGTCCAAATAGACAATAACACATTTGTCTAGTAATGGCCTAAATAGATAGTTTACCAGTGTTTGAAAACTGGATGGTGCATTACTTTGACCAAAACTAACTACTAGCCATTCAAAGTGACCATAGCGGGTGCGAAAGGCCGTCTTGGGTATATCCTCTTCTACTACACGTAGTTGATGATAAGCAGAGCGTAGATCTATCTTAGAAAAGACAGTTGCGCCTAACACTTGGTCGAATAAATCTTCAATCCTTGGCAATGGGTACTTGTTCTTGATAGTGATTTTATTCAGCGCTCGATAATCAACACACATGCGCATACCACCATCTTTCTTCTTGACGAAAAGAACAGGCGCACCGTAGGGCGATATACTAGGACGAATATATCCCGCGTCAAGTAATTCGGTAAGTTGTGTTTTAAGTTCTTTAAGTTCCAGAGGGGACAATCGGTATAAGGCGTTACTGGGTGGTGTTGCGCCTGGTATCAAATCGATACGATGATCTAATCCATCACGTTTTGGCGGCAATTGTTTCGGTAGTTTGTCGGGAAATACGTCAGCAAAGTCGTTGCGTAATCCAGTCAATACTGGAGTGATGGATGGGTCATTTGAGTGATTAGCAGCTTCATTTAGCGGATTATCGGCTGGTCGTACAATGGCTAGGTGTAATTCATCTGTTCGTTTAGCATAGCGTTTAAATTGTAAGGCAGATAATGGCAATATGGTTGGTTGTCTATGTGCATTTGCTTGCCATACAATGTGTCGATTATCATGCATAAACGTAACAGTGTTAATTAACCAATCTATCTGTGGATTATAGCGGGCTAGCCACGGTTTACCGAGTATTACGTCGTGTTCTAAAGGAACAACCAAAAACGATAAACGGTCTTTGTAACCAGTGGAAGTAAGGAGCGCACCAGCCAGTTGGCGGTCACACGTATACGAACGGCCATCTGCCACGTGTACGGTCGATGGGTATTTAACTTTATGGGTGTGTGCGCGAATATGTTTCACAAGATTTGCGGATACAAAGTTATCAGCTGCTCCACTATCTATTAGTACCGTAACTTTTCTACCTAATAAACGAGCATTGATACGTAATAAATCGTGAGCGTGTGGATATTTTGACAATAAACTTTGTTCCTTTAAAAGTGCATCAGTGTCATCAACAACATTAGCATGAGGAAATAATGGCGCAGAAACAAGCAATTCATCATCAGAAGTAAGCGAGAGAAGATCGGGGGTGGCATCAACAGAAATAGTATTTAGTTGGGCACCAGTAGGTTGTGATGCTGACACTACTGGTGCTGGACTTTTCC
This sequence comes from Syncephalis fuscata, assembly GCA_025786725.1. Lineage (NCBI taxonomy): Eukaryota > Fungi > Zoopagomycota > Zoopagomycetes > Zoopagales > Piptocephalidaceae > Syncephalis > Syncephalis fuscata. The sequence continues at coordinate 171,388 of JAHLTZ010000039.1, read as the reverse complement.
CGTATTCAAAGGACAAAAACGCATGATGTGGCCATATTGGCGACAGCGGAAACAGCCGCCGTTTTGTCGTAACGTTTCGCGTTCAGCATCAGTGAGTGGGGGTAACCGATTAATGGTGTCTAGTTCCATTGGTATAGGGCCATTTCTTGGTTGTGTGTTAATCGGAGGGCGAAACTGTTGTTGTTGCGTTGGACGAGGTGTGTTATGGCGAACGTTGTTAGTTGATGATTTGCCAATGTACTTGCGTAACGAATCAAAATGAGTAGCCACTTCTATGGCTGATTGTAATGTAGACGGTGTAGCTTTTTGTACTTCGTATTTAACTTCGTGATTCAGTCCATTAATAAACATAATACGTAAAGCTAACTGCCACATTTCGGAATCAGGCATAGGAAAAGTGTGCCTTAAATTGTTAAATTCTAACGTATAATCATTGACACTTTTGTTGGCTTGTCGTAACATGTGAAGACGACTAAAAGCGTCTTCTTCTACCGAAGTACCGGGACAGATGTGTTGGCGTAGTGCGTGAGCAAACGCACTCCAAGTGGTATATGGATGACTATAGTCACCGTCAGAGTGAATAGTATTACTCTGCCACCAACTAGAGGCAGTGCCATCTAAATAAGTGGCGGCTACTTCGATGCGTTCAATTTCATCAGGGATATACCTGACATATTGCCGTGCACGGTACAACCAAGTCTCTACTGAAATATCCTTATCATTGCCGTTGTATCGTGGCGGGGCAGATGGACGAGCAGTAGGAGGGGCAGTGACAGAAGTAGATGGAATAGCGGCAATAGCAGCGGCAGTATTGGCAGCGGCAGTAACAACAGCATCGGCAGTAGCAGCATTATTTTGGGACACAATTTGCGTTACCAAACTTGAAATAAAGTCAGCGTTGGTAACGAAACTTGTGTTAGGCAATTCTGGGTTCATAATGGGTGTTATTTCTTCTTGAGTATCAGTAGTGTATTCGTTCGTGTGGCTTGTGATCGGTGGTTCGTACTGGGTATCGGTGTATTCGTTCGTGTGGCTTGTGATCGGTGGTTCGTACTGGTTATCTGGGTATCGAAAGGTTACTGGTGGATCTTGGATGAGTTCGTCGGCGAAAGATTGACGGGCTTGTTCGTGGTCGAAGTATTTCGCACCACGTCGTTGGTTCATATCACTGTAAGTCAAGGCAACGAGGTGGATAGGTTTAAACTACCCGTTGCTACCATATGTAACCGTAGATACAGCGAACTGTTGCGGTTACTACGAGTCACAATACAATAATGTATATAAAATAAAAATGAATATTGAAAGTGAACTAATGTCTTTATTTGTGGTCATAATCATACGCGTATTTATATTGTTCTATTGGATATATGGAATATCTAAGTAGAACAATAAAAGAAAATAAAATAAAAATAAAAGAAAATAAAAGATAAAGATAAAACAATACGCGGTGGCGGAGTGTTAACTTCATCGTGGACCATGTGTGATGATCGGTGTGTTTAAACACCGATCATAATGTCTAAAAATGGTAATAATAAATGAGAGGGAGAATTTTTGTTACACGTATCGTCTCTGCGCACCGTTAAATAAACAACTGTCATACCGCACAGCATACTTCACTCCTTCTTCATCGCATTGTCCCAACACAGCGCCAGCACCAACAGGACTAGCATCTACTGTTAAGATAAGTGGTCGATTGTCGTCACCATACACCGGCGGTCGTATGACTGGTCTTTCACTAATACTTCGTTTTAGCGCATCGAATGCTCGTTGTTGTTCACCTTTCCAGTGAAATACTACTTTCTTCTTCTGTAGATAATACAATGGCTCGGCGATCGTAGAGAAGTGAGGAATAAGCACTCGGTAGAATGCACAACAGGCCACAAATGCTCGTACTTGCTTCTTATCGACTGGTGTTGGCCATTGCGTAATCTTAACCGTCTTATCCGGAGTTACAGTTCTTCCTAGTTGGGTACACTGGTAACCTAACACTTCCACCTCATCCATACCAAATCTGCATTTCTTTCCACTGACTGTTATTCCCGCCTTACTCAAAGCCTTTAACACTTTTACTACGTCAGCTACATGATCAAACACAAACGCTCTCACTCCTGGCAATACAATACTTTCATTCTTCTCCACCGATCCTTTAACTATCCCGTCGTCCACGAATATGCCTACTGTATGCGGCATATACTCACTCAGTATCTTATTTACGATCCGCTGAAACACTCCGACACTATTACACCAACCCATAGGTAACCGTGTCATCCTCACCAGTCCAATCGGCGTCATCAATGAGAATATATCACGATCACGATTGTCGACAGGGATTTGATCGTAACCGGAATATAGATCAAACGTAGATATAATAGATCTACCTGACACGTCTTCAGTAAGTTCTTCTGACAGCGGCGGTGCATTGGCATTCTTGATACTAACAGAATTGGCTTGTTGTAGGTCTTGTATGAATCGCAACTTAGATCCATCTTTCTTAGCAATCACAAACCATCGATTACTATAAGCACCAGTACTTGGCTCAATAATTCCGCTATTCATCTTTTCCCGCAATAACTCTACTACTCTACTGAATGTTGCTCTTGGTACCGGTATCGAAGCTTGCGTCCATGGCACATGCGGTACAGTTGGTATTCTTACAGGTGGTTCTATTTCCGCCTTAAGCTTACCCATCTCTCCGTCGTTGAATGCAAAAACTTCGTCTATAGAGCGTAATTGCTCAATGAAGTACGCGGTCTCTTCTTCTGTTAACTGACCGTTTCCAATAACCATGTCTGCTATACGCTCATCAGTCAATCTTGACTCGCTGCTCTCAATTCGTTCTTCGTCTTCAGCTTCTTCTCCGTTTGGTACTGCCACGGCAATTGGTAATTTCTTCTTTCCGACCGGCTTGTATTTAGCGGCATACACGGACGCAGTATTACCTGTTGTTACTGATTCACGCATGGTAATCGTACCTATCACTATTTCGTCCTCACTCTCTTTTCTCGCAGCACCGTAACACTATTCACATTCTTACGTTGGTCTTGCTGGCCTCTACCACTGGCTGATACCATTGTAGGAGCCGCAGGGAACTTAGCCGCGCTTCGGCCATCAGTTATGTGTACCCACGCTCTTCCGTCTTCTCGTTTGACCTCCCATAACGCTTCTTCTAACCAAGGCATTCCAACCAACGCGTCGAACGGTGCTCCATCTACAACTATTAGATGTGCGTTTATCGTTACTCCTCCAATGGTCACTGGTACGTTGATACACATGCCTCTAGACTTAGACGCTGTACCAGAAGCATTACCCATCGACCATGCTCGCGCCGCATCCAATGGTAGACTACCAATCTGGTCATATAACTTGCCAGATATTACACTTATTTCAGCACCAGGATCGATTTGGATTTCTACCGGCTCTCCTGCCACTCGTCCCGTCACTTTAGCTGTTGGCCTAGCTACTATAGTGCCGTCTATCGTTGACAATCCGTCTACATACACCACGGCTTGTTGTACCATTGTATCGATAGGCACCTTCTTACGACTGACCAACTCAGCCATCTTCTTTCTGGCAACAGACGATGTTGACAGGTAATCTTGTAGCGGCATCGTCACCTGCGCGCTACGTAGCAGCTTATCGACAGTGCCATCCACATCGGCTCCTTCCTCGATGACAGATCGGTATTGATGCGTGGCTGGTGGCCGCGCCTGCCTTTCCGTCATACTACCAGCTTCACGGGTTTCTACTGGCACCGCTTCCGACGCTTGACGAGTGCCTACACGTGCCCGTTTCATATTGACTTCGGCTATATGTTCTACATCCTCTACTACGATTTCTGGCTCTATAGTCGTTAACTGAACATCGCTTTCCCAAGTAAGGTCGTACTTGATCGGTTGCTCGGCAGTGATCATCCGTACGTTAGCCGTATCGACCAGTAATTTGCGCATACCGCCTCGACCAGTATTCAACGGAACAAGCGAACCATTAGGGTATGTGACTTTACCAGCGTCCAATGTAACCAATTTGTTTCGTAAATCATCAGTCAATAGTCCGCATTGACTTTTAACATGATCTGGCGAATCGCAATACAAGCACAGCAAATTCCTTCTGTCTCGCCCGTCCATTCGTCCTCTGTTGTCTTGCTGTTTTTCAACTAACAACACCAGTTGTCGGAACTGTTCTGATAAATCGTCTACCTTTCGTTCTATGGTGATATGATCTTGATTCTTCTTTCCAGATTCATCTGCTTTCTTGTTAATCCTCTCTTTGACTTTCTTCTCCTTCTTGATGATGACGGCTTCTTCATCTGATTCGTTCTCATCCTTATCAATGTCGCTGTCTCTATCCGAATCTGTTATACCAAGGGCGATGTGCAACGCCTTGTCGTCTTCACATACGTTCACCAGCGCGTCGCATAGTTGTTGATATGTATAGTTGTCTCGCGGCATCTTGGTAAAACACATTCTTAGATGAGTCTTATCGATAATCTTGCACAATCTTCGGATTTTTTCACGCTCTGGCATGTCAATTACACATTTGCACAATAGATTATATTGATTTAGGAATGATACGGGCTGCGCATAATTGAAACCGCTTTTAAGCAGCGCGGATACTCGCTCTTCCGGTGACTTCTTAGTGGGCTTCCTACCATACGCCATCAACAGTTCTTTCTTCAACGCTTGCCAATCTCCACTCATTCCTTCTGGACTTGACGTTACGATGTGCGCAACATCTCCTCTGGTGTAGTTGAGTAGACACCGGATGGTTTCTTCATCTGTCCACTCCATATATCTCGCGTATTTATCATATTGTGATAGAAATTCCTCGATACATCCTCCATTATAACGCTTGGGCGGCTTCACGGGGTAGGCGTGCACTCTAGAGCCCCCCGCATTGGGCTCCAGTTGTGGTAGTTGTTCGTTTCCACGATTTGTTGGAAGGCTCATCCTGAAAAGGATTTAAGTGTACGCTTAAAATGATAACTACGATAGTAATTGACACGACACCTCAACTCTGAGATGTATATGACCACACGAATAAACTCCACAAGTACTCGGACTTGCTTTAAGATAAACGACTAAATATAACTCAAACGTGAACTGCTCCTTGTTTTTTTTTTTTTTTAATTATACGCGCACTATTCATCTTATTTATATTAAAAGCGCGCCATGCTTAGAGTGGCAAAGCCGAGCTATGTGTTCATCAGCTAAAATTAGTAAAATTGGCACCAGCACATTTCCTTTACCACACAAATAAAGATAGATAACAAAGGTGGCAGCGCGTCACTTTTATTTAGCTAGCTATATGCCAGCACCGGCATGCAAGGTGGCAGCTGAACCAATGACGCACGAACAACACCATCAATGGAACATTGATTCAAAGTGCACAAAATACCAATTGCAGCTATGATTATACAGCATAATTACAGCGCACTGCGCAGTAAATAATCTATTTTAAATTTGCTAGTACAGTGTTTTAAATACATTAACTGTGCAATGCTTATTACAACAGTCGATGTTGATTTAAACCAACCAGTTTGTTATACATACATAACAATATTCATTTCCAATAAGCATTTCATATCATGTAAATTAATGAGCCTATTTATTACTAATGTGTAATATTGATGCATACTCCAACAATACAATCAAATGCAATATGAATAAAAAATAGAATATTTATTAATATACAGCTACTCTAATTATGCTGATCAAGTATAGGCTATAAGAATTGAATGTATTATTTTATTGCACTCTTGTAATAGGCGGCAGCAATTTGACAATAATATACAACACCGAGCCACTCTGGTAATTAAATAATAAGTAAATGTGGTATATTAAATAAAAATAGTAACGGCTTGAATGACTAAAAATCCAAACGACGGCACTCCATAAAGCTGGCATTTGCTACTTGGACGATCCTCTTGTACGGCACCAGGTGTCCTTGAAACTATGTGCAGTTGTATCCATGATCTTAATCTAATAATTTCCCGTTAATATTATAATTAATAATTATAAATTGCTATGTACCTGTCGTATAATTACAACATATGTATATTAAATTAATGCTCTAAATTATATAATCTAAATGGTTATCTTATAATATAATATTTATAATTGTTAAAAGCCCCGATGCAGCATGTAACAAACGACAGTATAGAAGCATTCAGCCCAGCACAAAGCAATTACTCCACATATTTGAGTAGCACCTTTAATGACGTAGCGCCCTCATCACATATACCTACGTCTAAATAAAGACAACACCAAATATATGAAGCTCCCACTTTGTCGTCATCGCTACATCACCGCTTTACAACAGTGTTATATTAATGCACTTAACCATACATGCACACATAATACCGTAATAAAGCAGTGTACAATATGTAGCAACCGTTAAAATAGCGCAAAGAGTTGTTTCGTATTGCACTGAATTTCCAGATGATGCTCGAATGCAATAAAAACAGCCGACACACTGAATTCACGATGTGACTCAAATGCAGATACAAAACAATCGCTGCACTATATAGAACATCTAAGCTGCGCTCCACCCATCCTGTTTGCAGACAGTGTGATATTATGCTATAATACCACACAATCGCACAGCTGCAACTATTACGTAGCCCACGCCAATTCTTGTATGGATAGGTCCATAGTTGAGCTGAAGAAGCTATCTTGATAGTGCCAATAATATTATGATATTGGCAACATGTAAGAGATAATCCTTCAAAGCAACCCATACGCAAGCTGCAAGCTAGCAGTGAACTGCCAACAAACAGTATGCTACACACTACATCGGGGCAAGTGCCTTCATCGTCCATATTCTGTGACATAGCAACAATGGCTGTATATCCATTATACTAGTCCCACACACCAGTGCACCACTAAAATAACACCGTAAAAGTAGCGGCCAACTACACCATTCAAGCGACCCTCCACTTGGCAGGACTTCTCACTGAGTCCTATTTAGACCACCACAGCACCCACTGCCAAACAGTTGCACTATTGCAGCAGCTAGTTTAGTGGTGTTATACCAACTGGATAGCCCTTTAAATATTTGTACTGGGCACTACTATTACAACAGTTGCTTTAGTGGCGTCCGTCAACAAGTGTGCCGTCCTTCTGTCACAGCTTGTAACAAATGAGCAGACAAACAAGCATTGCACAACACAACACAATGTAATATCGATAGCTCTAAAGTGCGTATCTAGTACACAACTCGTCCAGCTAGCCTAATAATAATATGTGTATTCGTGTGTGCCACAAGCAGACGTTTTAGCGTGCACTACAGCATAGCTCGCTGCAATTGTAAGTTGCAAAAGCAATTCACGTATTCTTGTAGCAAAAATACATAGTGGTAGTAGTGGAATAGGAGAAGAGTGGTGAAGAAAGTGGGCAGCATAGGCGACATTCGTGTTAAGCAGTTGGTGAAACTGAGATTGCATAGTCTATATATAGCGACCAATAACAGCATGTGTAGCTACAGCAATGGATTCAGATAGTGGTATATTGCTATGTTAATATCTGCAATTACTTTATTGCTTTGTATGTTACGAGTGGTGTGCATTTAAATAGATTAAGTTATGATAGAAATACCATGAGAATGAAATGGATAATTGTGTTATAGTGCGCATAGTGTAATGAGTGGAATGAGCAAAGTATATTGCCGCGTATAAACAATAAAATGTGTCTAGTGTATTGTAGAATGATACATAGTAGTGTGGGACAGAATGGGAATGATATAGGTAAACGGTGGATATATGCATACTGGATAACGAATCTATGATGACGAGTATTTGATGACTGATGTCACTCACCACCCATCATCATGTTCAATAGATTGGATGTTATTAAATATTAGTCATTTGTCCCCAAAAAGCAATAAGTGTGATGATGTGACGATTAAATAAAACTCACCACTTGTCCCCATGTTCAATAGAGTGAATGTGCAGTGCAATTGCGCGAATGTTATTAAATTTAGTCATTTGACACTGAATCACATTAAATAATTAATAAAAACAATTTATTTAATGCACAAAACTAAGTACATGTTTAAAAATCATCGTCTAATATTGATGTTAGTTATTATAATGTATTATTAGTATGTACTTACCAAGTTTGTTGCGCTTGCCTTCTTCAGCTTCATTCTCTGAAGCATGAGAAAGCTGGCGCTTTTTGACCTTGGAAAAAGCAGGTTTAACTGACTTTGTTGCTCCTGCTCTTCTTTGGCCGGTTCTTCTTGCTTAGCTGCTTGCTTATCTTCAGCAGCCAAGTCTTTTTTGCTAACCAATGCTTCTTCTTGTACATTCTGTACCAGCTCTTCCGCTGCTTCTTCCTCTTTCGCTTCTTCATCCTGCTCATCTTCTTGTTGAACTAGCTCATCTTCTGTGCCAGTTGCTTGTTTTTGGGCCACTTCTGGCTCTTCCTTGTCCGTGTCTTGGATTGGTTGAGCGCTGTCCTTTAGTTTGGTCAGCTCAGTTTGCTCGGTTTCTTCGTCTTCTTCCAGGTCCTTGAGTTCTTCCAATAGCTGAGGGTCGCGATATCGCTCAACCAGCGTTTTGAATGGCTCGCTAAGCCATGAATTCTTTAGCGCCATTCCAGCCGTGTATCTGGCCGATGGGCTTGGATTCAACAAAGCAGCTATAAATCCTATAGCTGCAATTGTATTAATAAATTGTATAAATCTAAACCATATTACTTACCTTGATCTGTAACAGTCTTCCACACTTCGCCGCTGAACTGAGGCTCATCATTTATCATCTTGCGTACAAGAAAGTGAATATCCGTAAATCCCTCAAACGGATGCTTTTCTATTACATGTGTTAATAAAAACATAATAATCTAGTCTGTTAGAACTTACTTGAGAATAAAGAATATATTGTTACGCCCAGACTCCATGCATCAACCTCTTTGCCATATCCATCAACAGCATGGTCAGAGACATCAAATGTGTTGGACGACTTAGATTTCGCAGCTGCTTGTTCGATAATAGCACGCCCTCCCTTGCTTCCCAAAAAGACCTCAGGCGCCATAAAAATTGGCGTACCACGGTAATCGTCTGCAAGTGCATTGGCATCTTCCAGCTGGCACGCCAGCCCAAAGTCGGAATACATCACATGCGGGTACTTGTGATGTCCGCGCAAAAGGATGTTTTTGGGCTACAGCAACATTAGTTGATTATATTGCATTGCCAATTGTTACTTACTTTAATGTCTAATGTTTGATGGTGAAATCACATACAATTACCAAATGTTGCTAATAAATAACCATTACACTTACCCCGATGAATAATGTTATTTTTATGCAGGTACTAATTGATCTGTGTTAGTATAATATCAACTGGTATAATTATTACTCACCTTCAATCCACGCATTAGTTGGTGCACAATATACTGTGCTGCAGGCTCTGGCAGGGGGTGGTGCAGCTTTAGATAGTTTTTTAAATCACCACCCTCTGCCATCTCGAGCACAACGTAGTTGAACTTTGCTGTAGCCATAAAATCCAACATTTTGACCATAAACGGATTATCGAGCTCGTGAAGTATCTGAATTTCAGATACGAATGTTATAACAGCTAAATCTGCCTCCTCTTGAGTTTTTTCCAGTCCATTGCTGGACTTTTTTATGGCGACGCGTTCGCCTGTGGCATTAATCTCTGCTACATATACTTTGCCAAAGGTTCCACTAGTAAATATTAACAGTTAATATATTGCAATAATAATTATTGCTACACTCACGACCCAAGTATGGCCTTGCTGATGGTATATTTTTTTCCAACAGCCTATACGTTATTGTGTTAAATTATTTTAATATCATATGTTAATTAAACCTACCATTTTATAATCTGGGCTGTTGTCGGGTACAATGTGGTCTGTGAGTTCCAGATTATACACGCGAAAGGTTACTAATAATTGATTATTAATTATAATAATTATAACTATTTTATAACCTACTTTCACAGGCCAGGAATACTGATAAAACCGCCATTCAAAAAAATAATTTTTTGGTGTTTTCACCATTTGCCATTAACTGTACAGCATGTTAGTGTATAATTAAGTGATATTTTTATAATTACCAGTTAATGGATCGTCACTAATGTTCTAAATAAAATTTAGTTATAAATGGAAATAAAAATAATATACTTACTTGGAACATAATCAAGTTCCCTTCCTATATCAACCCGTAATAATTAGTACAAGTTATTAAACGTTGATATGGCAATTACCATAAATATACGGAACCATTGTTCAGGTACCTCTGCCCCCGGAATAACATAATCACTATATTAATAAAGTCATCGTTACATAGTTGTTAGTAAAAGTCATTTTACCCCAAATAGTAGTTAATTCAATACTTACCACTCGACGCCACTCCAAAGATAAAAGTTTGCCCAGCTTTTATCAATATCTCTATAATATTGATCAGCCAATTACACCACAGTTATTTATAAACTTTTACTTACCTGTGCGTTCCAAGTCGAACACTTCTATCCATCCAGCTACATCACGCATCTCAGCATGAGGCAGGCTGTCCCATAGCATGGGCGTCTTTTTGAGGAAGCAGGTGTTTATACTGTCGTCATCAGATGGTTTAAGTGGTGCATTGGCTGCAGTAGAAGCAGTAGATATAGTAGAGGCAGGAGGGACGGGGGAGGCGGATGGGCCAGCAACTGATGTATTAACAGCATCTGGTACGTGGCTAGAATGTGATAGCGACTTAAGCGGAGTGTCGTTAGATGCCAACGACGCGGCATGATAAGATGGCTCAGCATTGCCATATGAGGTGGAGTTGTTTGAAGACGACATGTTTACAATAAACTTGGCAAGCAAAGTACGTGTTCCGACAAAAATAAAGCTCAAATAAAGATAGATAACAAAGGTGGCAGCGCGTCACTTTTATTTAGCTAGCTATATGCCAGCACTGGCATGCAAGGTGGCAGCTGAACCAATGACGCACGAACAACACCATCAATGGAACATTGATTCAAAGTGCACAAAATACCAATTGCAGCTATGATTATACAGCATAATTACAGCGCACTGCGCAGTAAATAATCTATTTTAAATTTGCTAGTACAGTGTTTTAAATACATTAACTGTGCAATGCTTATTACAACAGTCGATGTTGATTTAAACCAACCAGTTTGTTATACATACATAATCAATAAGCATTTCATATCATGTAAATTAATGAGCCTATTTATTACTAATGTGTAATATTGATGCATACTCAAACAATACAATCAAATGCAATATGAATGAAAAATAGAATATTTATTAATATACAGCTACTCTAATTATGCTGATCAAGTATAGGCTATAAGAATTGAATGTATTATTTTATTGCACTCTTGTAATAGGCGGCAGCAATTTGACAATAATATACAACACCGAGCCACTCTAGTAATTAAATAATAAGTAAATGTGGTATATTAAATAAAAATAGTAACGGCTTGAATGACTAAAAATCCAAACGACGGCACTCCATAAAACTGGCATTTGCTACTTGGACGATCCTCTTGTACGGCACCAGGTGTCCTTGAAACTATGTGCAGTTGTATCCATGATCTTAATCTAATAATTTCCCGTTAATATTATAATTAATAGTTATAAATTGCTATGTACCTGTCGTATAATTACAACATATGTATATTAAGTTAATGTTCTAAATTATATAATCTAAATGGTTATCTTATAATCTAATATTTATAATTGTTAAAAGCCCCGATGCAGCATGTAACAAACGACAGTATGGAAGCATTCAGCCCAGCACAAAGCAATTACTCCACATATTTGAGTAGCACCTTTAATGACGTAGCACCCTCAATAGATATATCCCTACACCTAAATAAAGACAACACCAAATATATGAAGCTCCCACTTTGCCGTCATCGCTACATCACCGCTTTACAACAGTGTTATATTAATGCACTTAACCATACATGCACACATAATACCGTAATAAAGCAGTGTACAATATGTAGCAACCGTTAAAATAGCGCAAAGAGTTGTTTCGTATTGCACTGAATTTCCAGATGATGCTCGAATGCAATAAAAACAGCCGACACACTGAATTCACGATGTGACTCAAATGCAGATACAAAACAATCGCTGCACTATATAGAACATCCAAGCTGCGCTCCACCCATCCTGTTTGCAGACAGTGTGATATTATGCTATAATACCACACAATCGCATAGCTGCAACTATTACGTAGCCCACGCCAATTCTTGTATGGATAGGTCCATAGTTGAGCTGAAGAAGCTATCTTGATAGTGCCAATAATATTATGATATTGGCAACATGTAAGAGATAATCCTTCAAAGCAACCCATACGCAAGCTGCAAGCTAGCAGTGAACTGCCAACAAACAGTATGCTACACACTACATCGGGGCAAGTGCCTTCATCGTCCATATTCTGTGACATAGCAACAATGGCTGTATATCCATTATACTAGTCCCACACACCAGTGCACCACTAAAATAACACCGTAAAAGTAGCGGCCAACTACACCATTCAAGCGACCCTCCACTTGGCAGAACTTTTCACTGAGTCCTATTTAGACCACCACAGCACCCACTGCTAAACAGTTGCACTATTGCAGCAGCTAGTTTAGTGGTGTTATACCAACTGGATAGCCCTTTGAATATTTGTACTGGGCACTACTATTACAACAGTTGCTTTAGTGGCGTCCGTCAACAAGTGTGCCGTCCTTCTGTCACAGCTTGTAACAAATGAGCAGACAAACAAGCATTGCACAACACAACACAATGTAATATCGATAGCTCTAAAGTGCGTATCTAGTACACAACTCGTCCAGCTAGCCTAATAATAATATGTGTATTCGTGTGTGCCACAAGCAGACGTTTTAGCGTGCACTACAGCATAGCTCGCTGCAATTGTAAGTTGCAAAAGCAATTCACGTATTCTTGTAGCAAAAATACATAGTGGTAGTAGTGGAATAGGAGAAGAGTGGTGAAGAAAGTGGGCAGCATAGGCGACATTCGTGTTAAGCAGTTGGTGAAACTGAGATTGCATAGTCTATATATAGCGACCAATAACAGCATGTGTAGCTACAGCAATGGATTCAGATAGTGGTATATTGCTATGTTAATATCTGCAATTACTTTATTGCTTTGTATGTTACGAGTGGTGTGCATTTAAATAGATTAAGTTATGATAGAAATACCATGAGAATGAAATGGATAATTGTGTTATAGTGCGCATAGTGTAATGAGTGGAATGAGCAAAGTATATTGCCGCGTATAAACAATAAAATGTGTCTAGTGTATTGTAGAATGATACATAGTAGTGTGGGACAGAATGGGAATGATATAGGTAAACGGTGGATATATGCATACTGGATAACGGATCTATGATGAGTATTTGATGATTGATGTCACTCATCACTCAGTTCATTATCAATAAAGCAAATTTATAGCTTAATTGCACAAATGTTAGCAAAAGTAATTGCTTAACAATAATATTAAACTATACTTTGCTATCGATGTTATAATATAGTCATTTATTTACAATTATGCTAAATAATTTATTTTTTATAAAAAAGTCACGCTTATTGATATCTATAATCAAAATAGGTACAGTGGCACAATATCTATGATACAATGTATTAATAAAAAATATAATTACTCAAATAAACATATACACCATTGTAATCATTTAATGTGAGAATTGTAGTTTATCAATCCATAACTATTATTAACAGCGCAAACAACTGTAAATAATGTTTATAATCAATAACAATAGTTAAACCATTATAACTGTGTTATTATTTGTGCAATAGTTATGTAGAAGTTTGTGGATATACTGTGTATGATTTAAAGTATCTGAATACTTACAATAACTATGTGCACTGTAGCATTATAATTAATGGTTTTTACCCAACATCAAATACTCATATTTATTTGATTTATTGGTTGATTACAACGCAATTAATAACATAAACTATTATTAGTTATTACTTTCGTATAACGAAGGTTGTAATCAGTAGATTTAATACTGGTTAACAGTTATTTAGTAGATACAATAATATATCCAGTATTTGCAAGCCGTGTTATCTACAAATTCAATTAAAGCGGCAGTGCTGCATTCTATAGCAATCTATTAACTATCAACGCTGATATAGTCAGTATTTGATGGCTGCTACCAACCATTATCATTACGAATACAAGCTGCCATGAGTTGTATTCAACAGTCAGCAGATAACCTGGATAAAATAGTCAGTTAACAGTAATAAAATTTACGTATTTAAATAGGTATTTTATGATACGATTACTATTATTATAGCGCATTTATGTAACAAACTCGTGTTTATTCGATATATATATATATATATTATTTTACTTTACTAATAATGTACTACAGTTGTTATTGATTGCTGTCTACGCACAATTACAATCTATACCTATAAGAATGGCACTTATAAATGTCTTAATAAACATAATATACTTAAATATCTTTACTAAAATAAATCAATATTTAAATGACTATACCAGTTTGATAAAATAAACTCAACATATACTTAATACTTTGGTCTATGCATGATCAAACGACTTTATTACGCCGCAGATACATGTATAAGACGGCGCCAAGAAGTGACATGCCAATAATGATTCCAAAAAACCATGAAAGTCCTTCTATATCTCTACCGGGTACTTCAACGTTCATTCCCCATAAACCTGTAAACAAACTAGTTAAACTGATAGCTACTACATATTTATTCTACACTTACCAGTAACAACGTTCATTGGCACTAGAATAGTACCAAGAACTGTCAGCTTTGTCATAACATCGTTGGTAACATTGGATGTTTGTGTCAACTCAATACTGATCTGTGCCAAATAATTGCTATGTGCACGAGCAATAATCTTTTCGTAATGTGCCACATTCTGCAACATTGTAATTAAATGATCTATGTCATAGTGTTACTATTATATTCATATATCAAATATACATATACATACCTTGAATATCACCAAGATATAATCCAATTTCACCACCAACTCGATCATCGCATCGTTTAATTAATCCACGCATCACATCGGCTTTAGCACCAAGAAGTCGCATCGATGTCATTACCTTCTTTCGAGCATGTCCAATTCGACGCAACATATCACTTTGCTCTGATTCCTTTAGAATCAGTACTAGTTCATCAATACTATCCACTTCTAGTTGCAGATTGCCAATAAGTGGTGCAAATCCATCAGTTATATCGTCGATAAGTGCATAATTGATCCAGTCGGGCGATACGGTAACATAATCAGTTAGTTGTCGAATACGGCGCAATACATTGCGTGCATGTGGTGTTGGTCGATGATGGAATGAAATAATCCCTTCACGCATTACTACTGTAAACACTGATAGTGGTTCCAAATAAGTATCACTATGTGGATCAGCGTCAAATGAACGGAAACAAATAAAATAGTAGTTGCGGAATAGCTCGCATTTCTCGCGTGTGTCCTCTGTCATAATATCTTCAGCTGTCAATGGATGTATACGGAATATCTAGTATTCAATGTGTTAAAATTATAATTAACCAACTATTATATGGCATTACCTTACTAAGTGTACGCATTTCTGTATCAGTAGGCGATGTAACATCTAGCCAAAATGGACCTTCGTGCAATACACGGCCAAATTGATCAGCCATCTTCTGTGTATCTGATGTAGTCCCATCATTAAAATCAGCTGATTCACTTTTAGTATGTTTACTCTGTGTTCCAGTTGCTTTCGTTTGACTGGCCGGTTCATCATTCAATCCTGCAGTAGCAGTAGCAGTAGCAGCTACAGATACGGCTGATGAACGTCTTATAGTGCCAGACTTTGGTGAGCTGCCTCTTTTTGGTGGACCTACTTGAATACTTGCATCAAGGCCAATATCTTCAAACGATGGTGCAGTAATAGCTCCAACTGTCGGCGTATAAAACATAAATCTGCCATGACCATTTTTAAACGAAGCAGAAACATTGGAAAGATTGCCGCCACGACGTCGTAGAGTGGCTCCGTCATTAAGGTCACGTGAATTTGTTGCTCCGTAATAAGCAGAAGAAACGGGCGATCTATTTGAACGTAATCTTGCCTGGCGTTGGGCTGCAGCCTCACGACGTTCATACATCTGTTTAAGCTCATCTATATCAACGGAAGGACGTGGATCTTGCAGTGTTTGATACGGTTGATGATAAGAATAGTGACTAGGGAACTCATAGTATAGATCACCGCTATTACTATCGCCTCCATAGGCATGTCCATGATAACCTGGATGATGCATATCAGCAGCGCTAATAAGCGGTGAAGTTCCATAATAATGAGTAAATCCAGGTCCGTGTCTAGTTACCGGTATAGGGCCTGGACGCATTCTATTTGCTTCAGTATTTGGAGTTGGTTCATTACTACTTATACCAATAGATGCGGCTTCATTGGGCGTATGCATATATTGTGGATCACTGTTACCATCGGTTGCCGTATTAGACACTTGTACTGTACTAGACAAGGCATTATGGCAATGTGGACATGAGTGTAGTTGTGAAGAAAAACTAGGTATAGAGTCACTCGATGGATTGGCTGCATCAAAAGGCGGTGTGGCAGGCCTAGACCGATCAGGATACTGTGTATAAGGAGATTGTGTCACAGTGCGTGATGCTGGTCGATTTAAACCAGCCAAATAAGGATTATAATGAATATAGTTGGGTGCAGGAGGGCGCATAGATCGAGTAGCCAATGGATTGACACGAAGTGTAGTGGTGTCGTATCGTGGAGTCGCACTGGGATATAGACAAGGTGAATGGGGCGGTGGATAAGTTACATTGGCACCAAGACGTTGTAATGTTTGTTGCTGTTGTTGCTGCTGTTGTTGAGATAGCAGTGATTGCATAGGACGTGAACTAATCCCGGTAGTAGGCAATGGAAAAGGTCTTAGGCCGTGTGGGACCGGTGCAGATACAGCTCGTGAACGACCTGTCCCTGAAAGTAATGGCGTTGTGTCACTGGCTGACAGTGATAAATCATGGCCACTATTGGGACCGGCATAAATGGCATCGGAAAGAGTATGCTCTAAAGCAGAGCGTAAATAGGCTGAATCGACCGATTGCCGTAAAATACCATGCTCGTTCATATTATTTGGCAAAGAGCTGGCTAATAGTTCAATAGGCGGTACGACGGTTTCACTTGAGCCAAACTGGCTATGACGTTGCTCATCGTGTGTTTGTAACGGTAAGCTACGAGCAGCAACAGACATCGAGCTATTGTCGGTTGGTGATAAAGAAGCCGGTAGTAACTGCACAGACGGGATTGGCACAGCCATAGGTGGTGACGTGGACGTGTCAGTAGCAAATAAAACACGCTCATCGCCACTAGAAGGCGTAGCAGAAGTGCCAGGACCAGAAGTCGTTAGATCATGGCTACTATCGTCGGCTGACGGTGTAAAAGGCTGGCTAGGTGGACAAGCACTACCGTCGGACAAGTTATGTCGATGAAAAGACATATAGATAGTGACAATGACAACAAAATGGCGTATAAAAGATAATATATAGTTTGTATAATATAGTGGTGTCGATAAGAATAGCAATAACACAATAAACAAAGAAGTAACTAAGAGACAAGGAGAAATGTAGTACGGAAGTCAAAAAGGTAATAGTTTGATTACAAAGTAGAGTAGACGGCTGGATATTTGCTAATAAGAATAGTAACTGCAGTAGTAACTAGACGAATAGGCGAAAAAGAAGAGAATATGACGATGGCCAAATAGTGTGATATTTAGATGATGTAAAATTAGAGAAAAAACACCATTTACTGAGCGGTTTTAATTTATAGTGGCCTTTTTCTTCCTTTCCCTTTGATCTTGGGCATTACGACTACACTACGTCATTTATCATGTTGGTTACCACTAGTATAATAGCCAAGAGCATGATTCGGGTAGGTGCAGATCTGTATATAGCATAAATACGCGTACATTGAGATGTATTCATCAATAATGCATTAATTATATTGTGTAGCGTACGGGTCTACGCGCCATATCTATGGCTCGACCAGCTCTGTCGGCCACCAATACACCTTTGACACAGCCTAATTATCGCATGAATACTGGTAAGAGACACTGGCTAGCGCAAAGTAATTTAATTAAGCTGTCTATAGGCAACAGCAGCACAGCGCTAGCACTTGGTGATGATTTGGCACAGAATCACGTAATAACACCCGACCAACTTACGGTGGCACGCTTACTGGCCAGTGGACTTCATTTGGGACATGCACAAGAGCTATGGCACCCATTGAATCTTCCATATATTTTTGGTACACGAGCCGGCGTTCATATTATCAATCTGGAGGTGACACTTACGCAATTACGACGTGCATGTCGCGTTATACGACAAGTGGCAGCCGATGATGGTATTATTTTGTTTATTGGCACACGACCAGGCATTCAACACTTGCCAGTATCGGCAGCACGACGATGCGGCGGCTATTACGTGGCACAGCGCTGGATAGCCGGCACTATTACTAATGCGTATAAACTACTACGTCGATCACAAATTCAAAGTGGATCGGGCCAGATGAATCAAATTGTATTAGAGACACCAGAGTCAGCTTCTTTAGTGGATGAGGATGTGGCTAGTTTTACGGCTGGTGTATCGCCTGAGGCAGCCGGTATGGGCATAAAAACTAAGCGTCGTACTCGTAACCGTGACGAATACTCAGCAATGATGGAGGAGAATCAACAGAGAATACGTCAGAAGCAAGCACCGATTTATCGACCAGATTTAATGGTTGTATTAAATCCAATGGAAAACAGAATTGCTTTGGCTGAGGCACAACGAGCAAATATTCCAACAATAGGACTTGTGGATACGGATTGCGATCCACGTTTAGTAACTTATGCTATTCCCGGCAACGACGACAATATACGGGCAGTTGAGCTGATATCTGGTGTGCTAAGCGTGGCTGCTCGAAGTGGTGTTATGGCTCGAGAACGGCTTATTAGAGAAAAGGAGAGTATAGCCGAGGAAGAAGATATACAAATGTTATCGCGTATTTTATAAATTTGATTTATAATTAAATAAAATGTTTAATTTACCATTAGTAGATGGGTAATAAGTTACTTGACTTGGTTACTAAATGACTGTATGGCTTTTAAACGACACATGAGTGTAAGCTGTGTAAGATCACAACTTTTATATGAGCAGTTTGAACTAAGGTTATTTAGATAATGATATTTATTATATTTTAATAAGCAGCTGTATAATTGTATTGTTTAAAGATGTGACCCAAGAACCAATATAGTGTTAATCATATAACATCATGTGTATAATAATGTTATTACTAGTTATGCACTACGTGAACTGATACATCAAACAACAAATGGAATAGATCGCTATAACCTTTAATAACAATGAATATTAGTGATATTACTATCAAAATAGCCGATAAACTAAACTACATATTCTACCTGTCATCTTGTTTAAAATTTTCATTATAAAGTTTAACTTGCTACCAATCGCTTTATTACTTAGTCCTCTCCTACTCCCTCGCTAATTGAAAGTACCGCTTCGGGTGGACGACCAATAACGGCTCGTCCTCGTACCCAGTCGATTGCAATTGGCCGCTGCATCCAGCCAGGATGTTCAACAAGTACTTGGACTAACTGCTCAGCGGAAGGTGCTGTACCCACCGCACTACTGACCTCTGGCTCATTGCGCAGCAATTGACGTAGTGCTGGACCATTGTCACTGCCAGTAACAAGATAGGAGGTAAGTGAGCGTAACTGATCTTTAGTTAGTGGACTTTTTAAATAATCAACAACATCAAGCTCAAATGGCGGATGTGCATTTGGTGCTCGGTCTTGCAACAAAGCTAGCGCAGCACGCGACTTTGAACAGGCCGGATTGTGCATAGTGTTAGTGTATGAAAGCGTGGCAAAGTAGGTATAGACATTGTGCATGTGTATTCGCTAAACAGTATGAATGGATAATAAAAAAGAATACGTCATCATTCCGGTTGAAATCACTTTATACGTATCGTTTGTCCATAGACTATAGCCTAGTTACCGCACTAAATAAAAGCGTAGATGAAACAAATAGGACAAATAGAATGTTGATGAGTTGGTTTGTAAGTAAATAAATAAGCAAAATATACCAATATAACTATATTACCTAATTATTTAGTATTTTATATTGTATTTACACTTTTACAAGCACTCTAGGCTCAAAACACCGTATTTATAAATAAAAATTCAAGAATTACGGTGCTATGTATGTGCCAATTACAATATTGTTACTAAAAAGCCGCTACAAGCAGTTTTTTAGCAAAATAAAAAAACTGGAACATTTATTTTTTAGAGCTTTACATTTTTACAAAGCCTCTTTAGCTCAGTGGTAGAGCGTTCCGCTCGTAACGGAAAGGCCGGTGGTTCGATCCCGTCAGGAGGCATAACGTTTTGCCGCGTGAGCATTTGGTACTCACGTGACACTTTGGTCATGCCTCCGTGACGCCGAGTGTGTCCGCCTTTAGAACGACAACGACGCAATCGCTCGTTCTAAAGGCGTCGGACACACTACTACTCTCCGCTTTCTTTTGTTTGTTTTTTAGTCTGCGGGATTTAATGCCTTTCTTTGTTTCTACCGCTAAGCAGTAGCGTTTATATCGACCGTTATCATCTACCTTATAGCCTTCGCTTTGTTTGTATAGTTTTGCATTTGTCCTGGACAGCCGGTTTATGGGTCGTCAGGACATCATTCAGGTCCGTCTGGTAGACGGTACCTTGCTAGCTACGTTCCTTGACGAGGACGGGACTGTCGCCGACCTAATACGTGAGCTAGTAACTGAAAATCTTGACGGTTACGACATTGGCACTTCAGAAGATAGCCCAGAGCATATACTGGACCGCTGGAAGCTAGTCCGTGTAGTGCCAAAGCTAAAACAGCCCAGTAAGTTATTTGTATACTAAATATATGCTCTATTAATGCGTAATGGGCTTGTAGAAAAGTATACGCCAAATGAGTTACGAGCGATTGAAGAAGGTAAGCATATAGTGTGTTGTTTACGAATGTGGCTTATTTAACGGCTGTATAGTAATTATACTTGATGAGCATGTGCATATATTCAAAGAACTTGAGCACATTCTCTCTGGCGGGTCATGCGACGATGTCGACACCGAAGCGTTGCAAGACGCCGACTTTACACCATTTGTAATGGTCTATGTGAACCATTGTATACGAGTAATGTTTCGCAATGTCAACGAACTACCCGATCATTATGAGCGTGACTTCTACGTAACGCCACAAATGAATGTACGTAACTTGATTGTGCATATTATGGAGGAATATCGCCTAGCTCCACTCGACCCGCCCAGTCCTACGGGCATTGACTATGTACTTTCATTAGCATTTACTGACATGGAAGGCGCTGAACGTAAGTAAAGTAATAGACTAGTGAATAGATGGCTTATATGCATTCCACGCACTAGAAACACGACTGCTTAATGAAGAAGAACTGTTATTGCAGATTCATCGCGAGACAGTGGGCATACATCGCTTTATACTACACCTGCCATCTACTTGGCTTTCACGTGTTGGTTCATTAACATCGCATTTAGCCGATCGATTTACTCGACCCACATCGATGGTCATGCTAGGCGGCAAAGGCTCAAATGGTCGAACACGGCCACTATCAATGTATAACTTTTTTGGCTTTTCATCCTCAGCAGCTGTAGATAAAGATCAAAACAGTAGCTTGGCAGAAGAAGAAGAAGAAACGACACGCGGCATTAATCCACAGGCCCGCATTCACCATGATAGTAATGCCACGCCAACCGATCCACGTAATCGATTTAGCGTTGATCCAGAAAAGCTAGCAGGTAAACGAGCATCGTTAATGTCACCAATTCCATTGGCTGGCGGTATTTCAAATTGGCTAGGCGGAGATTCAAGTAAAAATCGGCCAAAAAGCGGTGCCGATTGGACCAAATATGCACGTGGATCGATCGTCATGACCGGTGAGAATGAAGGAGAAGATGAAGTAGCATTACTCGAGGGAGAAGCATTGCAGACAGCATTTATTGCATTATTGGTAAGTATACATTAATATTAACTGATTAGTATCTAATAATTATAATAGGATGATTTGAATATGAGGGATGAAACACTGCGTAAAAATATGCTTGCTATGGATGATGAACGTAAACGCACACTAATTCGACAGAATAATCAAGTAAATACAATGCAGCGTGTTAATTCTGGCCATGGTAATACAGACGGAGTACCAGGACAACATGAATCGTCAGCTGTAGCTATATCTACTATTTCTTCGACATCTACTTCATCGTCAGTTACGCAATCAGCTGTGGCGGCTGCATCGGCAGCTGTTAATGCTATTACCGGCTACCATCCATTTAATTCACTCAAAGAAAACCGTGTTATGTTTGCGCCTAAGCCGCAAATACTTGGCAGTTCCGGTACTATGTCTAGTAACCATCGATCGACTATGTATGTCGCCACGGTCGACGGTAATGAAGAAGATGAATTGGCCGATAGTTTAGGTGGACTTGAAACGGCCAGTTTAGATGGTCGATTCAGTGGACGTCATAGTCGTGGCCGTTCAGGTTCATTTGGTGGTAGCGGCAGTAGCGGTGGTGTTACTAGTTTATTAAGTGCATGGCTTGGTTATACAACAGATAAGCACGATGAAGAGGAAACAACACCTATATCTTATGTAGAACGACTTCAATCAAGGTAAGTAGCTATTTGTTAATAATGATTGTATACTATTGTATTAGATACTTATATATATATAAATACATTATAGACAAATGCCATCCAGAGCTATGGTAAAAGATTTGTTATCACTACGTGTTACTCTTTCTACAGCAAAACTTGGTTGGATTCGTGAATTTCTTGATGCTGGTGGATTAGTTGCATTAGATTCAGTACTTGCCCAAGTGACAGCCACTAAGAAAAGGTAAATAAGCAATACTAGTCTGTTTAACGCTAACATTAACACCATTAAACCGATTAGTACCAATGCTACCACCGATGGAGCCGATCTTGACACAGATGCTCAATTGGAATGTGTTCGATGTTTACGTGTATTACTGAATACAGAACCAGGCTTTGAGCAAGTATTACAATCGAGAACATTGGTGGCACATATTGCCTATGGTACTTATACGACTAGCAACAAATTACGCACATTGGTGGCAGAAGTATTGGCTGCATTGTGCGTTTTATCGGCCGAGGGACATCAATTAGTGTTGGCAGCCTTTTCCGACTTTCGTGTGGCCCATGAAGAAAAGTTCCGCTTTGAATACTTAGTACAGTCATTAAGCGATGAAACAGATGAAGGATTCGAGTATCGCACAGCATGTCTTACACTCATTAATGCTATTATTGGCACGCCAGAGGATCTTGAAGAGCGTGTAGCATTAAGAGGCGAGTTTTTTAGACGTGGTATTGAAGATATGCTCAAGGTGAGTTATTCATTTAGTTATGGATCAATAGTGCTACAATTACTAACTGATTAAATAGACACTTCGAGCAGCATTGCCACCTGATCTATTAAAGAAACAATTGGATGTTTACGATGAAGATGCTTTAGAAGATGCTAGAGAACAACAGCAAGAAAAGCATCGTGAATCACTTATTATAAATGACGAGTAAGTAATGCCTGATAATTAAATACCAATGATTGATGGTGTATGTTATACAGTGATCCTATATTTGCATTATCGACTATATTTAATAATATTGATAAGGAACATCCACTACGACAATCTATGGCAGCAACAATTCGTTATCTTTCTGTAATGGCTATGTCAAAAACAAATGAGTAAGTTGTAAATAATACCTTGAATTGAGTAATCTAATAATGTACATATAGTAATTCACATGCTGATACAGCAATATTAATTGAAAAGTTTACAGAACAGCTTTCAAAGGCACAACATTTAGATGAAGGTACAGTAAATGTGTAATTATACAGATCTAGTATTTATTCGACTGTATTGTACTATTTATAGAATGGCCAGAATGTATCCGACAATTCCGTGAATCAGTACAGCATATTTTAGGCAAATCAGCAGCATCAGAAAAGTTATTTGAAGATGCGGATCGAATTGCTAATTTGGAAAAGAAAGTAGCAAATTTAACCGAAGAAGCGACCAAAGCGCGGGACGAGGTATGAATTGCTATATATATATATATACTGTAACATAATGTTTATTAATATGTTTATTATAGAAAAATAGATATGAGCGTTTATATGATATTAAAGATGCTGAACTTACATCATTAAAAATGACCTTTACCAATACATTGCCACGTCGACATAGTGTAAGTAATTAATGAATTTAATAATTGCTGTAGATTGTTCTAATCCATTATTTTAGCCAGATGGTGAGGAGAAGCCGGAGCGATTAACCATTGGACGACCAAGTGAACGGGAGAATTTGGCAGGTGTAGTTCAGCGGCTTATTCAACGCGAAAAGCAGATTGAACAATTAACTGCACTTATTGATCGTTTATCGAAAAAGCATAATGAACGTATTGATACATCTGAATATCTAGTAAGTTACTATTTGTGTTTATTAGAATCAATAGTAATATAATATATTAATTGATTATTAGTTGGATGAAGATGCACGGGCCAAACGAAGTGATAAATCAAACAAAGATTTCGACAATAAATGGACGGCCATTATGGATGAGATGGAAAGTTATAAAGCCAAGGTAATTATATATATGTTTAATAATTACTTTAATAATTAATTAAATGTTGTAGAATGCTGAATTAATTGATGATGCTGAACTGCGCAATAAAGAAGTGCGCTACTTACAACGGGCACTCGAATCAGTGTGTGCTCGATATGAACAAACAGTTGAATCGGTACTGGCCAGTGTAGCAACAGTGGACACACCTTCGGCGGAGAAAGGAGAAGCAGCTGGATTTGCTATTCATACAACACTTGAAGGCATTGCCAATAAGGATAAAGAGATGGCTGAAATGCGTTTAACTATTGAAAAGCTACAACACGAAGCTGCACAACGCGAATACATCACTAAAGATCTGGAAGCATTGCAGCAAAAGGCTAATGATGCCATTCAAAAGGTATGCTTTAATAACGCGTATTTAATTAATATTAATGTCATAATTGACTAGTACGAACAAGAAAAAGTTGTAGCAGAACATAAAGAACAACAAGTTAAAGAAATGGAATCTAAAATTGACCAATTGCAGTCTCAATTAGTAGCAGCGCGACGTATTCGTCCATTATCACGCGTTTATCCTAATCCACCACCACCACCACCACCGCCTCCACCACCAGTAGCACCAGCTAATGGAAATGTTAGATTAAAAGTAGCAAATGCCAATGCAGCTTTTACTGCGCCACCACCACCGCCACCGCCTCCACCACCACCACCACCAGTACAAGCTAATGCAGGCATTAAGCTAAAAGTAGCCAATACAGAATCTATTGCCCCGCCACCACCACCACCACCGCCGCCACCGCCACCACCAGTAGCAGGCAATGCTGGTATTCGATTAAAAGTAGCAAATGCAAATACAGCATCTGTTATACCTCCACCGCCACCACCTCCACCATTACCAAATAGTGGTGCTATACTTCCACCGCCACCACCTCCACCATTACCAATGTGGTCCTATACTTCCACCTCCACCCCACCTGGCAGTAATGGCAAGTTCCCTAAATCTATATTAAAGTCTGGTAAAACAAATGATGGGCCACCACCACCACCGCCTCCTCCTCCTCCGCCACCACCACCTGGAGGTGTATCACTACAATCTACAACGATTCGTAATATGTCTCGTGCTGCTACAACAGTACAGGCACTTCCTCAACAAAAGCCAATTATTAAACCAAATGTACCTATGCGTGTAAGTTACTATATTACTAATATAGCCCTAGATATTTAATCAATTGCTTAATAGCCACTGTTCTGGAAGAAGGTACCCACCAATATACTGGAACGAACAGTCTGGGGACAGTTATCGGATACTCATGTTAGTATTCGCGTAGAGGAATTGGAGAAGCTATTCGCTAAGCCTACAATAGCTGGTAAGTAATTAATACTAATATTGCTATTAAATACAATGG
Organism: Syncephalis fuscata; assembly: GCA_025786725.1. Classification (NCBI taxonomy): domain Eukaryota; kingdom Fungi; phylum Zoopagomycota; class Zoopagomycetes; order Zoopagales; family Piptocephalidaceae; genus Syncephalis; species Syncephalis fuscata. The sequence goes on along the minus strand of JAHLTZ010000039.1, from coordinate 145,273 downwards.
ATTAACTCTAATCAACGAATTAATAGCTCAACGTTCAAAATTGGCCGTTATTAATAGAAAGAAAGCGACAGCCACCACTTTATTGGATCTAAATAGAGCAAACAATATCGGTAAGTATTGATTACAGATTACACCATCTGTATTAATAATGTAAATAGGTATTATGATTGTTCGTATAAAGATTAGTTATCCAGCTATCCGACGTGCTATATTAGAGTTGGATGAAAATGCACTTAGTATTGAGAATCTTCGAGCCATATCACAATATATACCAACTATTGAAGAAGTAAGTCAATTTACAACTATATTAGTATGGAATGCATGGTAGTATTGCTATACTAATACAATAACAATATAGATGCAATTGCTATCATCGTATGAAGGTGACTTTTCTACACTAGGTAACGCAGAACAGTACTTCAAAGAGGTAATATATAGACTATTTAATAATATAGAATGATGACTAATTAATTAACTAATATAGATCATGACTATTCCACGTCTATCACATCGTATTACAAGTATGATTTTCAAACGACGATTTGAACTTGATGTTGAAGAAGTCAAGCCGGTAAGTAGTATAGCAATTAAAAGTAATCAACGAGTAAATAATGGTATCCTATTATAGGAATTGGTTATTCTTCACCAATCAGTAGATGAATTACGAAAGTCGAAACGATTTGCACGAATCCTTGAGGTAATTAAAATCTTTGTTGTATTAATAGTAACTAATAAATGAGTCAATAATAGATGATTCTGGCTATTGGTAATTATTTGAATGGATCAAGTTTCCGTGGTGGTGCCTATGGATTTCAATTGGATGCCTTATTAATGGTAAGTAATTTAATAGAAACATTAATATATCTATAAATAATTACAATAATAGTTAAGGGAAATTAAATCAAAAGATGGCAATGAATTGGGCACAGCTACTTTATTACATTACTTGGCCTATTTATTGCATAAAGATAATAATGAATTATTAAACTTTATGGATGAATTGCCACATGTTGAGGCAGCAGCACGAGGTGAGCGACATGGACACTGATATTACTATACTGGTATAGGCACTGAACTAACCAACTATATGGTCTATAGTATCATTTAGTACATTGCTAGCATCGGCTAGTGGTCTTGTACAAGGATTGCAGAATGTGCGCAATGAAGTACGTACACTAAGCAATATGAAGAATCGTGATGCAAAAGACCGTTTTCTTATCGTTATGAATGTAAGTAACTATACTCTACGCAATTAAACCTATTCATGTAACAATAATATATTTAGAACTTTGTTAAACGAGCCGATTCGACGGTTGGCAGTTTAGAGGAACTTGCTTCACGACTTGAACAAGAATTACAAGAATTGATGATCTATTTTGGTGAAGATCCAGCCACTAAACCTGAAGACTTTTTCTCAATTGTTGTATCTTTCTCATCGGCACTTGTAGTAAGCAATACACACACACACACACATATATATATATATTTAACTAATAATAATAACAACAAAATAATATTATAGAAAGCACATAAGGAAAATGAAGCTGAACAACAGAAACGAATAACTGTTACCGCTTCTCATGCCATTCAACCGGTAATAATAAATACTTTACTTGTTATATAACTAATCATTATTATATTTTAGGTACACAAATCTTCAAATCTTCTCGCTTCAAATCCTCTGACTCAAGGTGACTTTGATGATGCTATTCGTGGATTACGGTCAGGTCTACGTCGTAAACGTACTATGGCCATTCATACTGCCAAATCTACCACCACCACCACTACTTCCCAATGATATATTAATCTATTTGATAGTTGTCAAATCTAGTTAATAGATATTGACAACAACAACAACAACAACAACATCCATAACTATTGTTATTATCATTGTTTGTTTATTAAAATCATTTTATTTATAACGATTAAACCATCATACGCTGATCTGTTTGATCGGTCAAGTCTGAGAAATAGTCATTGCTTAATAATTGCAGTTGTAGTAATCGCTGATCTTCTGGCAATAAATGGGCCTCTAATAGACTTGTGCTATCCATCTATAATATTATATATATATTTAATAAACTGTTGTTCTTACTAAAATTATACACTTACCGGTAAACGTTGGATAAATCCTGATATACGTGATATCATTTCAGTAATGGCCACCTTTAATTCACGCGATGTCTTGGGCAGTCGTGACAATTCTTGTAATAATCGTGTAAGTCGGTGGCGTGTCTTTTCAACCGTCTCTTCCACCGATGATTCAGTGGTGTGTTCGTGTATTGATACAAGTATTTTGGGTATCTCATAGATTTCATCAATATAAGCCATGTAGATCTAACAAGTAGATTAGTAAATACTTTAGTGTTATAGCGTTCACTACTTACACCGCCACCTTGGGCCCAGTTCTCAATTTGCTGTGGATTCATACGCGATAGTAATTGCTGTAATAAAGTATGGTCACCTATATATATACATATATTATTTAACACCATTCTATATTTGTATACATCATCTACTTGCCTTGTATAATATATTCAGGTGCCAAGTGCTGCATTGTTAATTGATGGGCTAGTCGGTGTTCATCTGCCTCAATCCAGCAATTGACCTCGGCTAAGTGATCATGTTGCCGTTTAGCCAATAAAGCCTTTATATCATATATATATATATATTAGCAGTTATTACACTATTCATTTTAGTAACGTACCTTTGCTCTGTAGATCCATGTTCGTGGTACCTGTAGCTGGTCAACTACAAATTGTTCTTGTAGTGAAAGAGGAGGTGCAGCAGTAGTGTAGCCAGCAGCTAGTGTCACATGTCGGGCCAGTACATCATAAAGTGCTTTAGCACGACTATTACATAATTAATCATTATTAATAAATATATATTATATATATATATATTATATAGTATATAGTATATTATATTGCAACTTACCAATGATCATCTGTAATGAATAGTAGAACAAATATGGCCCATTCCCATAGATTAATTTGTTCTAGTTGCAAGGCCAACTTTGACATAATCGATTGCTGTCATACTAGCGCCATTATCATGACGATCAACAAAATCGCGTATTCATGTACATGCGTAAGTATACAGTGTAGTTGCCATGATATACGGTAATCAGCCATGGCCGGTGAATAGCTGGTGGGTAGTAGAGCATCTTCAAGTGCATAGGCTGGATCCACATAGATCTTCAGTAAATGGTAATGATATCCTTTTGAGCCGATGACAGTGTACCGGTAATAGAGGCAGCCGTCTCTACCGGTCTATACCACGGCAATGGTTCAGCCACGTAGAATACACTTGTTCTATCGGTTATGATAGACATTGTATCATCGCCATATTTACCGGCACAGGCTGCATCGTAGCGACTCACTGCATCGGCAATAGACATATCGTCGTAGATGTCATACAGGAGATGCATACCAAAGACACGGCGCCAATCAAGACCTTCTACAATGTTGAGTGGTGGTGCTTGACGTGTAGATGGCGTGGCAGTCTTGGTTAACGCATTTGATTCCTCTTCAGATACCGCTGAAATGCCTACATTGCCGCGTAGTAGCTCGTAGATACGTCGATGTTCTGTCGACAACTTGATTTCAAAGTCATAATCACGCCAGCGAGTTAGTTGTTCGTCCATATCTGCACGGAAATCGGCATCACCCCCAAGTTGTGGCAATAGCGTGGCCAGTCGGTAGTCTCGCTGTTGCATAGCCAATTCACAGGCCTTCTCAACTTGTAGTCCAGTTAGAAAGGCAAATATAGCACCTGTGTCATTGCCTTCAACAAGATGGCGTTGGACATGAGCCAGTGTTGTTGATTCAACGGCTGTTTCCAGCCATTGGATTAAAGCACGTTTGCGTTTGAATTTATAAATTCGTGCTTGATAGGTGGCTGGCATTGTTCCGGTATCGGACATTTCGTCTGTTGATTCAATTGGATCAAACAATACTTGGCCAAGCATCCAGATAAGTAGTTCTTGTCGTGTAATAATAGATGTATCAAGTCCAGTAGCCGCATATCGAATTTGTTTAGTAAATACTTCAAATAACATATCCTTTTCTATACAGGCAGTTGGACATCCATGCTCATCAAGATCGATACGTGTATAACGTCGTTGGATTTCAAGAGTGAGTCGATGACGTTTTTGTTCAAGTATCTATTAATAAAATATAAAATATTAATAAACAGTTATATATATATATAGTATAAATGTATTTACCTTATCATCTTTTAATAATGGTATATATTGTAATCGAACTATACCAGGGCCATCTACAGTATTATCTTTATCATTCTTTGTCTTTTCCTTTTCTTGTGCCATTAAACTACATAGCATTATAAATCTATTATAAATCTATTATAAATCTATTATACTATCAAATACTTACTTTGCTGTTTGAACAAGTCGTCCACTATGAACAAGTAGACCACCTGGCCCCCATCCTACACGAAATGATCGACCCATAGTAAGGCCCGCATCAACAAGACAATTGGTACGGGCAAATATCATCGACTTTTCATATTTAATACGCATATATTTACGAGTTACTGAACCGGATGTACATGTAGACTGGTGTTGGAAACTAGCACGACTCTAAGTAAAAGAATAAAGGTTATTTATTTGAATCAATATTATCAACTTATAATAGATGGATATGATGTCATCTATCCTGTTTAAACACCCCTTCTCACCTGTCGTTCCCAGGTATGGCTAGTATGCTTTTGATCCAATGTGCTGCCTGTCATGGCTGATCGTTTCAACAATGTACTACTGGCTAGCTTGACATTATTATTAGACGAGGCAATGCCATGCTGTGGATGTGGTACAATAGTGGCCATCGACAGTTGTGTACCAGAAGATGGCCGTTTAAACAAAGACTTTTGTGTAAAATCAAGTGTAGCCATATCATCAGGTCGAGATGGTGTTGAGGCAAATAGCGAAGTACGCATCGTTTGTAGACGGCGCTGTTGGTCATTAATAGACTTTGTTGTGGCGTAGCTACTACTAGATGGCTTATTATCTGCACCATGAATAGGTGACAAGTTGGGCGAGTGTTTAAATGTACTACTGTAGTGGTGGATGAAGTAGAAGAAGGACTGGATACTGCGTGTGGACCACTCTCTTCTGTGCCTTGCATCGATTCTACTTCATCATCTCCAGTAGCATCATCTTCATCAGCTTCATCTTCTTCAATTTCCTCTTCTTCATCAGATGAAATAGTTAACGGCACTTTAATTGATTTGAGTCGATGTGCATCCAATGACATATCAATAAAGCTACTTTGACTGGCTGATAGATCAAATGGTGATTTGGCTTGTTTAGATGCGCCACCGCCTCTGCTGATGTTAGAAATAACGACTGAGTGGGCGGTAAATCGATTTCATGTTCATTATCGCTATGGTTACTCATTGAGTCATCTGATAGTTCAAATGAAATACTTTTCTCTTTGGTCAATGGATGTGAAAAGGTAACACGTCGTTGTGGTGTTACTCCATCCATTACTCGGTTACTAATAGCCTTCTTGGCTGGTGTATATGCCTCTTGTTTACGCTCAGTAATATCGACAGCGGCTTTCTGGGCTGCAATCGATCGCATTTCCATATCCATATCTTCGTCATCATCGCCATCTTCTAGACCGTATCGACTGAAATGTTCAACGCGGAACACCCAAACGCCAGTTTCAGCATCAAATTCAATAAATTCAGTGTCAGTGGCCTGCTTTAATCGCTTCAAATGTTGCTGATAGCGTGGATTGGATGGATCAATAATAGGACGGCGAGTGGCCCGGTCAAATACCCAGCATCGTTCAAGGGTAACTTGGGCCGGTACATTAAGTCCTTTACCAACATCATGTTTGGTTGCTTCATCTGGATAGACTGTACACATACGACGATCGAATACTACAACATGGCCGGCAATGGCGCTTAGCGATCCAAAGGCTGTAAGATCGACAGGTCGACGGAATCGTACCTTGCCGTATCCATTGCGGACCGACTTCAAAGTCTTCAACAGCCTTTAGTTGAGCCTGAGTCCAGGTACGTAGTACGTCATAGGATGGATACATCCAGTAGCCACCTTCACTATCGACTGACTTATCAGCAGCAGCTGATGTAGCTGATGTGGTGGTTGGTTGACTAGTAGCAGTGTCTGTTGGCAGTGCAGATGATGATGGTGCACCCAATGTACTTTCAGTAAGTACACTGTTACCAAACAGATTAGTGGCCGTAGCAGTAGCAGTTGATGGACCAGTTGATGTATTAAGTGCTGGAGTGGGTGACGCTAGGAAATCATTTGGATCAATAATCAATTGTTTTACGCTAGTACGTGGCGCAAATGAAGTCATTGATTTGTTTGGTGAAGAGGCCAGTGATGTTCTTAATTGACTGCACTCAAATTACTGGGTCCATTGTAATCCAGATGAAGACGGCGTGAAGCAGGGAAATAATTGGATGCTACTGAATTGGTGCCGGCAAATCCGCGTAACTTTAGTTTAGCAGATGCACGAGGTGTTGTTAAATACAATGGCACATCCGCACGTTTCTGCACAGGTGGTTTGGCCAAGTAGTCGGATATGCTGGATGACTCGATTGGTTTAGCGGTTGCTGGTGTTGTTAATGTTGACGTTGTGGCAGTAGTTAACGTAGTGGCCTTTTCAGTATTAATAGGTCCAGGTGCTGCCATAGCTGATGCAAATAGTGGATTATTGCCATAAGGTGCTTTATCAATACTGGCCGATAGTACTGGCGCTGCATTAGCTGCCGCACCGGCCAGATTGGCTGCACCAAAGCCTGCGTGCCAACGCCTCCAAAGCCTAATGTTGGTTGTGAAGTTAATGCTGAAGTACCACCAAATAGACCACCACCAAGTGTATTACCAAAACCAGTGGCCGGTTGAGAAGTGGCTGTATTAGCACCAAATAGACCACCGCCTAATGTGCCGCCTGTTTTATTTGCACCGAATAGACCGCCACTAATACCAGCTGCTGGTTGAGAAATAGCTGGATTGGCACCGAATAGACCACCGCCTAAAGCAGGAGCGGCGATTGATGTTGCAGGAGCTGCTGGATTAGCACCAAATAAACCGCCACCAAAACCAGTAGCTGGTGAGAAGTAGCTGTAGCGCCGAATAAACCGCCACCAGCGGCTGGAGCAGCACCAGTATTGCCTTCATATAAATAAATGCATTAGAACATAATAATAATAATAATAATAATTGTTATTAAAACTTACCAAACAATCCACCTGTAGTAGCTGTAGATGTAGCGCCAAATCCTAACGGTTTAGCTGGGGTAGCTGCTGCACCAAAGCCTGTACCTGCTTGTGTAGTGGCTGCACCAAAGCCAAAGCCGCCTGTAGCTGGTTTAGCCTGTGCACCAAAGCCAAATCCACCAGCAGCTGGCTGTGTAGCCGCTGTATCATTATTCGTTAGTAATGTATTTATTATAAATACTATATGGTTACTTACCACCAAATGCTGGAGTAGCAGTAGCAGTAGCACCAAAACCAGTAGCTGGCTGTGATGTAGCTGTGGCACCGAATCCACCAAAGCCAGTGGTTGGCTGAGTAGCTGCGCCAAAACCAGTGGCTGGTGTACTAGTAGCTGTAGCACCAAATCCTGTATTACCTATTAATTAATAATATTGTCATTAGTAACTAGTTCAGTATGCGGTATTTATCGACTACTTACCAAAGCCTAGACCGCCTGGCTTTTGTTGTTGTCCAAATCCACCACCTGCGCTTCCAAAGCCACCAGCAGTGTTACCAAATCCACCAGCAGTTCCAGTAGTGCCGGTGGCACCAAAGCCGCCAGTAGCACCGCCTGCAGCTGAAGTTGCGCCAAATCCAGTAGGCCCAGTAGTGCCAAATCCACTGCCTATTATACAATTATAAATACACTATACTCATACTATGGTGTCTAACTACTTACCACCAAAGCCGCTTGCTCCACCAGTTGCTCCAAAGCCACCACTAGCATTTAGTCCAGTCTGGCCAAATCCAGTAGATTGGCCGGTTGTACTGCCGAAAATACCGCCACTTGTCGCGCCTGTAGTTGCCTGGCCAAATCCAGATTGACTAAAGCCGCCAGTAGCAGCTCCAGTCGTTTGACCAAAGCCAGTAGATTGGCCAAACATGCCTCCACTGCTAGTTTTACGTCCTTGTTGATAATCTTGCATACGCAACTCCTATTTAAATGAATAAGTAATTAGTTTAGTTAAGCACATATAACAAATAACTTACCTCAAATGACCAGTTACGATAAGCAGGCATTGCAGTAATTGACTGGAATAGCTGTAGATTACTTTGATTATCTTTTTCTTGATATACAACAAATGGTGTTTGTGCAGTGCCGTTGACTGGCGCATTGGCATTGCTATCGCCAGAAAAACCAGTATTACCTACATGAGTGTGATTAATAATGACTAATAATATAAACTATCTTATTTATCAATTACTTACCACCAAATCCACCACCTGTATTAGCTGAGCCAAACATGCCACCACCTGTTGCAGCTGGCTGTGAAGTAGTAGCACCAAATGCACCACCCGTTGGCCTTTGACCAAAAATACCGCCTGTAGCGCCAGTCTGGCCGGTAGCTGTGTTTGCACCAAAGCTAGTAGTACCAGTAGTACCACCAAATCCAAAGCCACCACCAGTTGTACCAGTAGCACCACTACCACCACCACCTATAGAATTACAAATCAATATTCAAACAATAACATATGATTAATTACACTTACCAAATAGATTGCTCGTACCCGTATTTTGTGTGGTGCCAAATCCACTTGACTGCCCAAATGTGCTACTTGATCCGAATCCGGTCGATCCTAATTGACACAGTTAGTTAGTTACTCACTCTGACTTACGATCTACAAAGAGATTTACCTGTATTGCTTGTTTGTCCAAAGCCACCACCTGTAGCTGTTTGACCAAAGCCACCACCAGTGCCTGTACCGAATCCACCGCCGGTGCCTGTACCAAAGCCACCACCAGTATTGGCTTGGCCAAATCCATTGGGTTGAGCACCAGCACCACCGAATACATTACTACCTTGTGGTCGATTTTGTTGGCCAAAGCCACCAGCGCCACCACCAGCGCCACTACCGAATGTGCCGCCAAACATATAGATATTGTGCTATTATACTCTAATCAAGTATAGATAGATAGATAGTTGACAAAGAACAATAAACAAACAGTGTTATAATAAACTCAGTTTTTAAAGTGTGCTGTTCTTGTTGTTCACGCGTAGATAGGAGAAAGCGTTACGTATTTAAATCTTTTTAACTACGCGATCCAAAGATCCAATAGTATAGCTTTAGAAAAACGCGATGAAAACAAACAAATACAGTTATGGTTGTTGTTGTCGTTGCTGTCGTTGTATGACAAGTAGAAAGGAGAAGAGAGAGAGAGTAAATGGAAAGTGTAAACAAACCTACCAAGTATTTATTTAGCAGTTTTTACGTAAAACTACAATAACAATTATAGTGATATTCCTTGATTCTTGATGTAACCAAATGTATTGTGACGCAACATGAGTACATGGACAGTTTGGTTAGGTGGCTATACGCTATTATGGTTGGTAATTCATAGTATGGTGCGTATTCTATGGATGCCGCGATGGACAGGCGAACGCCGTTGGTGGTCTAGGAATGTAAGCTATTTGTTAATTGAATGACATAGACTACACTAATGAATAATATAGACCAGTGAAGATGAAGATATGCGTTTGAATACAGATAACCAGGCTATTGAATTACTATTAGCGGATGAAGAAGAGTCACATAGTACCTATACACTAACTCAAAAAAATACTACCACGCTATTTGTCGATTGGTGTCGTATTCAATGGGAAACTACTAAGCTACCAAGCTTTTTATATCGCTGGGCATCGCCTCGAGTGGATCATCGCGATGGCAGCTGTCAAGCCCAAGGATGGCTATGGTGGTTTAGTATTGACGTAGTTTATTGTATATTCATTCTACTGTAGATCATTCTATCGTTTACTGATTACATAAGATTAATAAATATCATTTATTTATTGCCAGCTGTATCTGTTATAAATTGCAATTTATTGTGCTCACTTAGCCACGCAAACTATAATTTTACTAGCATTATTCATGCATTGTCCTTTTGCTCATTCATTCATGACATTTCACGTTTTACTATAAAATTGCTTTTTATAATTAATTATATTATTCGTAAATTTCAAATTGATTCACTTTGTCATATACATATATACATACATTATACTTCATCATCAATATCCATGCACTTTCTTTGACTATTCAACTGAGTTTACCTCATTTTATTAGCTTACAGCCAAGTATACGATATAAATAGAAAATAAAGACAAAAAGCAGCGAGTCTACAACAACGGCTATATCAGATTGTGAAATAGTCAATGGTTTGCTAGTTAGTATAGTTTATGCACACCAATATCGTATCTATAATTACAAACATAGTAAACATTTGTCAATGTATGTTATTTAGTATTGGCAGCTAATTAACAAAGTTTAGTATTATTTAACTTTGTAATGCTCATCATATTAGCTTGTTGATAAATCTAAATAAACATCTAGCAAAATTCAACATAGCTTAAACGCAATCATAATAGAATGCAATGCTAAACAGTGTTTATTTGATATGTTGATGGCCTAAACTCCCACCCATCAGCGTCGGTCTATACGGTCTTCAGCTATCATAATCACGATGTGCCGTGGCTGCTGTTTTACCATTGCTTATAACACAAACAATATCAGAAACTACTCAGTCAGGCGACATACATGACTAGATAAACAGAAACGAACAACCAATAACGCTGAGCCCATACCCACGTCTAGGCCATCTACACACAAACAAGAAATCTAAAATGCAATAACAGCAGTGCAATAGCACACTGTTGCGATATTATACAGCCAACACAACTACATCGCCATTTTTACGCAGTTGAAGATAACAACTTAGATGGCACAAACAGTATAGCACCTTAAACCAAAGTTGTGCCAATTAAGGCGCTTTAACTGCCAAAACAACAATGCCATTATGACAACTGCTTAACATCACCTACAAGCAAGAAATAGTGATATGTATATACACACACCTGAGTGTACATACAAGCACCACCATACAATACACATAGTGGACTACAGCATAAATTAAAGTGCTTTGACAGTGTGCGATTGATCATCTCAAGCGATTATACCAACTAATTAGAGCCATCTATACAGCTTAAAGTATGCCGAGCAGTTGTATATTGTATGGCTTCACAAGCAAGCGGTTACAGTGCGCCATATAAAGCTGTGAATTCCACTAAACATTGTAATTTACAAACATATGAAATAGTAGAATGCACCTGCCAATTAGTTAAAGAACAAATGTAAAATCAAAAGGCGTAATTAAGATTACGTGTTTTAATGGGGAATGTGTTATGTAGGCAGATGTGTGTACGTTTAGCGCAGAAGCGAGCACTCAGCATTATCCAATGGATTGAATCCATTAAGCAGAGTGAAAAAAAGAAACAGAATAGGCCAGCTTAAAGAAAGGCGTGTTATGCAATGGCGTGTAACATAAATGCATATTCAGTAAGGGCGAATATCATTGCAAGGCAAAGAACTATTTGTTCAATTGAACAGTGCGATGATTCAGTAAAAATAAAATGGTTGAATACGGATTATTGCGTTACCAATATACCAATCTAATGTAGATAAACAAATAATGGTGATTTACTTATCTATCGCGGTAATACAATTACGAAATAGTCTGAACTTGTTTCATTGCTTTCTTTGATGGATATGCACGTCAGTGCTAGCAAAAATGCAAGCTAGTGAAAAAAGGTGCAATATAAAAATAGGCGTATTACCATTTCAAGATTGCTGTCTTGTTTAAATCATCATCAGTTGATGGAATATGTCTAAGCAATTTACCAATTAAATAAGATATGTATGCTATTAATCGATGTTGAAATAACATCCAGTTGAAATAAAAGGCTTTACACTGAATTCTTAAATATTTTGCTGAAGATGATCTACAAGTGTGTACAGTAAGCTATACATTCAAGCCTTAGCTATGAAACAAACGTTTTTGTAAAGCCAATTTATTTGGTATTCTCATGCATGTTACACGGTGTCATTAGCATCAATCATTAGCACTTGGCTACTTTCCTAAACAACTTGCTATATTATAGTAACGACATACAGCTAACAAATAGTATGTGCTATTCAAATACGTAGTTATAATTTATTTATTTCAGTAGCATCCATATTGCCAGATATTTTTGCATAAACTTTATTAAAATATGCCCACTGTTTGCGTATGAATGTCGGCCAAACTAACTCTCAAAATGCTTACTCTGTGCTACTACGTGTGTGCACGGTGCGTTTCCCAATCGGTAAACGGTGGTTTCAGCAACACATCTTTCAAGCTTGACAATCAGTTGCACTCATTGATTTGTTGTACAATTGCTAGCCAATTGGTCATATACTGACATATGATTAATAAAAAACCAAATGTTTAGAAACACATTCATAGCGCAACTAGTCATGTCGTAATGGTGCTGTTTCAAATGTACTATGACACATCGCCCATGCTTGTTAGCCTATTTATTAAATAAATATATGAGTTGTTCAATATAGTATTCGCGTAATGAACCTTTTCTAAAAGCTTTATATCATTATTTGATACGTGTGTTTTGATTTTATCTTGCAGTATTATAACATCTCTTAAATATCTAAGTTTATATACACCATGGACAGCCTAAACAATCCATTTAGCTGTATCAATGCTGCTTCGTCTATAAATAATCCTCATCGTATCTCATTGCCTCCTCCCGCTTCGCCATTTGTAGCTGAACCTGTTACATACTCTGCTACTGAAGATATTTCTTATGAATTATCTTCAGCGGTCCAAGTAACAAACACAGCCTATGTGCCCGCTCTTGCCTCGCCATTCGTTACACCTAATAACTCTGTAGGAAGCATATATGAAAAGCTTCCTACAGCATGGGCAACATTGAGTGAGGCAGAGCGGGCAGAGGTAGCGGGATGGATTGAAGTTGTTGATGACAAAAATACAGGTAAGTAAATATATCATTAATAAGCAATTGACATAACCATCTATTTAAAGAACATCTCCTGAAACATGGAGAAATATTCAATGCTGGCCAAGTTATTTCCAGGTAAGTTATACAGCGTATAAAACTAGTACTTTACTATATAGTACTATATCATGATTTGTATTACATAACAAATATATACAAACCAACAATAGCTGATTTAATTAAACATAATGCTAATGAGCCATACCACACAACATTTATTAATACAATGATTTATTTGATTTAGCACAAGTGAAATTCAAAATAATAAGCAAGCTAATTATTTCTCCATATTTATGGTAAGTAATATATAGCATTTTATTAGAATAGCAATAATAACTGCAATTACTGTTTAGGAAAATAATGAGATAACATTTAAAGTAAGTAACTGCTATAACAATCAATAGTAGTATTAAATATGTAATTAGAGTTTGATGAACGGAGAAATAATGGGTAAATAACAATTATTATTAGCCATTACACAGCACTGATAAAATGTTTAGTTAACGGCGCCAAAATCGAATCCGAAGCCACATGTGTGTTAAATAACAATAGCTTTATTCAGCTTTATAACCACAATGGTAAGCTCTATTAATTTATAAAAATCACTGCTAATCAGTTGTTTTAGTATTTTATATTGTATATAAATTTGAAAAGCTGGAACTGAGAATTGGCGATCCAAGTCTCGATTTTGGCCTGGTAAGTTGGCAATATCTAAATATGATACTTTATAACAACCAACACAATTATAGGCCATTAACAATAAATATGCTGTGACAAGCCAGCTACTTGGACAGTAAGTGTGTATATCATTCAAACTGTATTATCTTTAACCTGAATGTAGTGGCACATACGGCGACGTGTTTTATGGTGAAACACGCGACAACAAGACGCCCATTGCTGTCAAAATATGTGACAAAAAGAAGATTAAGGGAGCGACAGAGGATGACAGTGTGAATGAACTTGAAGAAGAAAATGCCATGGCCGGCTAGCTGAGCAGGAGGCCAAACACATATTCAAACAATTGTTAGAAGGAGTTAAGGTAAGCAATAATTTTATTTAATAATGTTACTAACTTTAAATTAGCATCTTCATGCAAAAGATATTGTTCATCTTGGTAAGTTAAAATTAAAATTATTTATATAGCTAACAAAACTGCTATTACTATTATTTAGATATTAAGGTAATTAACTAAATGAATGTTTACATTCATTATTTCAATTCTAACCACACATTAGCCGGCAAATATTCTACTCAGAAAGCATGTCAAATATCCGTCCATTATAATTACGGATTTTGGTACAGCCCGTAAACTCAACTCAAAAAAGCCTGTGTTTGATAATATACGTGGCAGCAATGGCTATATGGCACCAGATGTAATTCTTCGCTCCAATTTTAGAGGAGAAATAATTAAAAATGTAGTGCAAAACAATTCCAGCTTTAAGGATATATTGTATGGACCACAATTTCTTGAAAAAGGATATAAAAAAGAAGCGGACCTATGGAGCCTTGGTGTCACATTGTATTATATGCTTTCAAGTAAGTATTTGTAAATTTAGCAGCTTTGTTAATTTATTATTTTAATCAAGACAAACTTCCATACAAAGCTGATGGTAGTAGTACAACTGAAGATTATATCATCGATATACTAAGCAGTCCACTGAATTTTGGTGATAGCTGGGATGGAGTATCAGAAAAAGGTAAGTATTTTACAAGATAATACTAAATACAAAACCAATTTTGATTTTTCTGTAGCACGCAATCTAATCTGCGGTCTTTTGGCTGTTGACCGCACATTGCGTTTAACGGCAAAACAAGCTTTGGAAAGCGAATGGCTTACGGAATCACCAGAAAACCCCAGCGATTCAGAGTTGATTCAAGCGACATTAGAAGAAGAAGAAATAGTAGTAGTAGAAGCAGAGGCTGACCAACAAGAAGTAGTAATAGAAGAAAAAGAACCAACCGAGAAGGAAGAAGAGATAATAACTAACAATGCTGAAGAGGAAGTATACAAAAATTCAACTGCATCAAACGCGGAAGATGTAGTTCAAAAACACGCTGCTGTTCCTACAAATCAACATGGTATTAAACGGGCGCGTTCAACAAGTATAAGTAGCGACCAACGTCCAGTCAAGGTTTCCAAAAAATGTAGGTGTTTATTAAAATAATTTGATACATATGCTAATGGAATAATTACAGGCAACATTTTGTAATAATTTGTGTCATTCAATATTCATATATTAAAATAAATATTGAAATTAGTACAACGCGATGATTTTTATTTATATTAGTTTTATGCTAATATTAAGTTATTTATTTATTATTAACATGATTTGGGATTAAATGACTATTTTTAATAACATCCAATTTATTGAACATGATGATGGGTGGCGAGTGACATCAGTCATCAAATACTCATCATTGTAGGTCTATTGTCCAGTATGCATATATCATCACAGTATGTGTTATTACTATGTATACCCGTCACTTTGTTTGATTAACATTAAATTCATGACTAGTTGACATGATCTAGTTTATTATAAATAATCTTAATAAAACATAACTCCGTTTATATTCATATTATTTGTTCTATCAATATAACTCAGTGAACAAACTAAGTGTGATAAGTTAATTTTACTGATAAAAAAGTTGGAGCCATATAGACAACGGCTATAAACCGCGTATAGGCAATATATAATAAAGTGATAAACATTATAATGAATATGCGATATTGAACAAGATTAGCAATGTTATAGTTATTGAGCATATATGCATGATCAATGAGCGGAATCAGTTGACATTTGTTAATAATAAATCTAGAACAAAAATAAAACATTTTGGATAAAGGAAGATTAGGCGATTATAGAATGATATATAGAATGGTAAATGTAAGGTAAGAAAGCATATGAACGATGTTAAAGTTATAGTGCGTATAATGCAATGAACGGAATGAGTGAAGTATATCGCAGTATATAAACAACAAAATGTGTCTAATATACCATAGAATGATATATAATGGTGTGGGACATATTGAAGGTGATATAAATGAATAGAGGATATATGTGTACTGAATATATGCATACTGGATACTGAATCTATGATAATGAGTATTTGATAACTGATGTCATTACCACTCAGTTCTATGTTCAATAGTAATTCACGCATTTAAACTAAGCTTTCATCTAAACTTTGTCATTTGACCCCAAATCACAATACAATGTGATGATTTAATAATTTAATATTTTTCATCATCCGTCTCCATCTTCAATAAAACGACTGTCTAGTCTAATTGCGCGAATGTTATTAAATTAATCATTTGACACCCAAATCACATTAAATGGTTACAACATGAGTACATGGACAGTTTGGTTAGGTGGCTATACGCTATTATGGTTGGTAATTCATAGTATGGTGCGTATTCTATGGATGCCGCGATGGACAGGCGAACGCCGTTGGTGGTCTAGGAATGTAAGTTATTTGTTAAATGAATGACATAGACTACACTAATGAATAATATAGACCAGTGAAGATGAAGATATGCGTTTGAATACAGATAACCAGGCTATTGAATTACTATTAGCGGATGAAGAAGAGTCACATAGTACCTATACACTAACTCAAAAAAATACTACCACGCTATTTGTCGATTGGTGTCGTATTCAATGGGAAACTACTAAGCTACCAAGCTTTTTATATCGCTGGGCATCGCCTCGAGTGGATCATCGCGGTGGCAGCTGTCAAGCCCAAGGATGGCTATGGTGGTTTAATATTGGCATAGTTGTAGGTAGTCTACTAATGCCAGCAGCTGTTATTGTATGTTTTATAACAGCTACTCGTTTAATACAACAACTCGAACATAAAGTCACCAATTCCAACAATACTGGCCAACATCCAGCCTTATTAGTAGCCACTGTGAGTTACCATTAATAAACTAACTTAGTTATAATATTTACTATTTATTAATAGATACCTGGTGTCAATTTACCCTGGACTCATCTTCCACTCCAGTTTATGGCTATTGGTGTGGCAAGTCTTTGGCATGAAATGGGACATGCACTGGCAGCTATCAAGTATGTAAAGTCATAATCGATATTCAGCGGTTACTACTAATACGTAATAATAGTGCGCGTATTCCTCTTCATCAAATAGGTGCATTTTTCTGGTTTATTTATCCAGGAGCATTTGTACGCGTTGATAGCCATGCTTTGAATCGAGCATCTACATTGACACAATTACGCATTATGCTTGGTGGTGTATGGCATAATATGATACTAGTTGCTATTGCTATCATACTACTATATACTGGTCTACTTGATCTGCCCTGGCCATGGCTTGGATGGGAGCGGATAACATCAGGCGTAGTAGTCACCAGCATTTCTACAGTGAGTTAATAAGCAATACCAATAACACCGATTAATGTTATACAGACATCTCCACTGTATTCAGTTTTACCAATAGGATCGCGTATTACTCAAATTGGCCAAACTGCATTAGAACATGGTATTGATGGTTGGTCACAACACTTATCATATCTTGAATCAACATCGTTGACCACTGGATACTGCTGGAATAAAGAAAAGTGGTATAAAGGTAATAGATAAAGTTGAAAAGTCATAAACTAATGACAATATTAGAACCAAACGATTGCTGTCTGCCAAAATCATCTAATCAGCCAACAAAAGATGATCAAATCCATTGGTGCTTTAGTGGAGCGACCAATAATACGGTAATTAACTAACTAATTAGCTAATAATACTAATACTAATACAATTTATTAAGGAAATATGCGTACCAATAATCAAAGCACTGCCAAAAACAACGTTATGCAACAAAAAAAAGCCTTGTCCTCAAAGTGATCAGATCTGTTATTTTCCACGTGTAGAAACAGCTAAAGAGCAATTACTACAACTTTATTACGAGCCACCTTTATGGTTTGAACATAGTAATACTAACAATAATAGCAAAATAGATAATCCATGGGTAGTATGGATTGGTAGACCAATTCAACTCTACCATCAATTGCGTGTAGGTCGTTGGCGGTCTTGGTTCTATTCATGGCCTACAACACTACCTGAACTACCTGAATTATTTATTAGGTAATTAGATACTATTTCAGCTATGAAGTATTAATAGCTGCAAATATATAGGTATTTAATAGCATTTTCTGCAGCTATTGGTTTATTAAATGCCGCGCCAGTCTATGGTCTGGACGGCCAACATGTTCTTCAGCTAGTAATGCCAATAGTTACGACACGGCCATCCATCTGGACACGACTCATTCTTGTTGGATGTAGTGGTTTAATGCTTTTTGTACTTGTTGGTATTTTATTTCTGCGTTAATTTAGTATAGATAACTATAATAAATATAATGTACAAATAAACATTTTATTTAAATAAACAAATGGTATAGAATATTAATAAATGTGTGTGAAAGTAAACATTAATGACCTTCAATACTTATTAATTAGAAATGCCGCTAAACATCTGGTGTTAGATTTTAGTACTAAACATGGCAACTTTTATTATCACCGTCACTATCGTTTATCCTCAAATTGCATTTCGTTTCACTTCTTTCCCTCTTCTTTCTTAACTCTATTAGTAGTAGTGCTACTGCTGTTTAGTGAACGAACCAATATTAACGTAGGCATACAATACTGGCCTTGCTCTATTTGCTTTGCTGTGTTGTGTGTGTGTGTGTGTGTGCGTATCTATTGCCGTCTCGTTTATTATTACAATGTCGAATTCCTCTAACAATAATCCATTTGGCTCCGAGAATCGCCGAAGCAATGACGGCTTGTTGAGTCCACAAAACAATGCGCCACGTAATAACACACCTTCTAAGCCGAGTAATAGCGCCGAAGAAGCGTGGAAGCAAGTCATAGCGGATGATATCGACGAAACGACCAATTCGTCCGCACAGGACACTATAGTGACATCTTACCCGTCCATACTGCTCCAGATATTTGTCCCGAAGGTGAAAGTGTAGGCGATGCTCGTCGTCTAGGCCAATTCCAAAGTGAAGTGGTACTGCGACCATCAAAGCTTGATGTATCACATCAGGACTCTACAGAGGCTCATTCTAATTCATATAATGAAGTCAATTTAAATGGGGAAAATGGCGATAAAACCGGGGATGAAGAAGAATTTTTAGAAAACTTAATGTAAATACTATAGAAAACCAATTTAATTAAGTAATTAATTAACTAACTAATGAACTATGAACTAGTAAGGGCAAAGATTTGGGTCATTTTCGAGCCAATCCTGTTAATTTTATGATTCGACTTACTTCAGAATCAACTGCATTCTATTTAGGCGCTGTAAGTAATATGAATACTTATATACATACTATTGCAATTAATAATCTAATTGTTATTATTTGTAAAGGGATGGCGTAGTTATCGAGACTATATTGGTGCACGTATTCTATATCCTAATTATACCAAAGATATTAAAAAGGCCGTATTAAGTAGTGATCGAGGTATGTTATTAGCCATATGTATATAGTACCAAGTGATTAGTGTAATAACCAATATATAGTACGTAATACAATAAAGTATTTGTCGGGAAAACAAGCCATACAACTCCACGCCCAACCTTCTGTGACAAAGATTGTAGAACGTGAAGTAAGATTGGAACGTGAACTAGAAGTAGTAGTGCGTAATATGGCCGATAAAATGTTTGCCGATTTTAGCAGTCAGCGTCTTATTCGGTACGATCTATCTAATCATCAGCATCTATTAGTCATTAATGAATATGTATAGGGCATTTGTCTTTACAGTGAATAACATTTTTGTACGATTGTATCATCAAGGTATTCATATTAAGGAGAGTGAGCTATTAGAAGTAAGTGGTACTTTGTAGTATATTCAATTAGTTTATGCGTGTATATAGTTACGCCGACATGCTATTAAAGCACAACAGAATCGACAATCCTTAATTATTCTACCATGCCATAAATCTCACGTAGATTATTTACTTATTTCCTATGTCTTTTATCGCTTGGGATTGGCGTTACCGCATATTGCGGCCGGTGATAATTTGGATATGCCTATTCTTGGTAATATTCTACGTCATGGTGGTGCTTTCTTTATTCGTCGGTCATGGGACAGTGATTTGATGTACACAGAACTGGCCCGTGAATATATCGAGGTAGACTATTATAGTAAGATATTAACTGGACTAACTCATTATGTATTATATATATAACTTGTAAATAGACACTATTAGAAAAAGGACATAATATTGAATGCTTTATTGAGGGTACCCGTAGTAGAACGGGTAAATAGCATGATTAATCATTGATTATAATATACTAATATATATACACTATATACAATATATAATATAGGCAAATTATTACAACCAAAGTTTGGTATATTAAAATTAATTCTTGAAGGATTGCAAAGTGGTCGTACTAGTGATTGTGTTATTGTACCTATGAGTATTGGCTATGATCGTGTAAGTATATATATATATATATACATACTATATCATTCTCTAATACATATATTTGTAGGTAATTGAGACAGAGACTTATGCACATGAATTACTTGGTCAACCAAAAAAGAAAGAATCACTACAGGGAGTGTTTAATAGTACCAAGTTGTTACAATTAAAATGGGGACGTGTAGACGGTAAATCAACTAATATATATATATCTATATATCCATATAGAACAAATGTATAGTATTTAGTAACTAATTGTAATATTAGTGAGGTTTGCTAAACCATTCTCACTTAATGAGTATATTAATGAACAGTCTATTCGTCGAGCGTAAGTATTTACTCTTTCTAATGAACGGTTATCTAAAAACAAATATTATTAGACCATTTGATCCTAAACAAAAGGACGATAAAGAACTTTATTACGATCTCTTGGGTATCGGTTGGTTATTAACAACATGTTAAACATAACACTAAATATTAATACTATTATAATTATTATAGCGTATTGTCAGATATTGCAAGTATATATTATTTATTATAATAACGTGTATTAATTTATTTAAATAGAATGGTTGCTCAGTTATTATGCCCACAGCTTTAGGTAATTCAATTGTACAGTTTTGTTAGTTGTATTGCCTAGTATTAATATAATATATAGTTGGAACGGTTATATTGACCTTGCGTGGACGAGTAAGTACATATTATATTTATCTATTCATTTACTCATTATCTAACTAATTATATTAATAATGGATAGGGAGTAGGTCGAAGTGAAGTAAGTTAACAAATCATTATATGTATTTACATAGTATTAATTAATATTTAGTTAATTCGCCGAGTAAATTGGTTAAGACGAGCCATTATACGTAAAGGTGGACGGGTTGCCTATTTCGGTAATATGTCTACGGGTGATATTGTTGATCGGTAAGTGTAATGCCAATATATAATATATAATATATAATATATGATATATAATAGTGCTGTTCAAGTAATGCGTGAACTGATCAGTGTACGCAAGGATAAAGATATTCTAGAACCAATATTCTATACACAACAGCGCTTTGAACTAAGCTTCTTCCGTAATCAGGTATGTCTTTAATAAATAATATTCATATTTATATGATTAATAATGTTATTGATTTACAACATCTAATTAGGTCATTCACTTATTTATACCAGAAGGTAAGTGTTATTTGTATTTAATGATGATTAATTAATTAGTAAATAGCTATTGCATCAGCATCGATGTATGTACAAATCAAGATGGTGGTATTAAATCAGCGCAGCGAATCCATCAACAAGTACTATTGATAATACCGCCTTTTTATCTCGTCTATTGAAAGGTGAATTTATTTATCAACCTGGTACAGTTGAAGAGAATTTGGAAGAGACATTGATATCGATGGAGGTAATATAAACGATACATGATGAAAATGGTATATTTATGGTTATTATTTAGCAAATGAATGTTATTTCAGTTGAAGATGAATATGTTGGATTGTCTGATATAGAACGCAGTATTGGTCGTGAAACTACGGTATGAATAGTATGAATAGGTAAATAAATAATGCTAATTATACTGAATATTAGATTTTTACTGTTTCTTGATTTGGCCATTTATTGAAACTTACTGGTTAGCTGGTAAGTGGATACAAATTATTTGGTATTATTAAACATTGTATTTTATATATATATATATATCTATTAGCGGTCAGTCTACTTATTGTGGCTATGGTGACACCGGGCACGGATGCTCAGGGGTTACTTCATTCGACGATTGGTGCACCGGCATCTACTACGGCACAATTACCGGCTGGGGTTATTGAAGAAGATGGTGTAGTCTGGGTGGAAGAGCGAGTATTTCTTAAAAAGGCCCAAGGATTTGGACGTACACTCTATTATCAAGGTAAGTCGATGAACGAATAGATAGTAAACTGACTCGGTCATAGGCGATATAAGTTATATGGAGGCCGTTAATCAAGAAACACTAAAGAACGCCTTTTATCGACTGAATACCGAGAACGTTATGCTTAGTCGACGTGATATACTTTCACCCCAAGACCCGACACGTATTGCTCTCCATCCGCTTTATGTACCGGCACGACAGGCTGATGGCAGTATACTGCCTGAGGGCCGTCTCTGGTCACTGGTAGAGCGTATTGGGCAATTTAGACGTGAGGGTAAAAACAGACGTGACAATGCTACCGGTAAGTAGCCACTCTCAACTATATATATATGATCAATAATAGCTGATCAATAATATATTTATGAGTATATAGTTAGTTCACGGGTGCTTCGACTTGCTGAACTGACAGGTATTTCCGGATGGACTGGTCGGGCTGAGAAAAGTGGTAAAGATACTACCACTATGAGTGTAGCATCTTCAAGTAAAGAGCAAGTGGAAGAGGCGGATACTTCGCTTGTTCTCGAAGAAGCACCTTCAAAAGCAAAACTATGAATTATGCGGTCATAGAATCGTATTGTTTTTTTGCTAGTATATATAGAATAAAAAAATAGTTTTTTCTATAATTTGAAGTAGTATAAAATTGAAAGAGCAGTTTATGTAATTATATATTCTGCAATAATAGGATTAAAAATAAATCAGTTTTCTTTAAGCAATACTTTTGGTACTAAAATCTTAAATTAATAAATAGTTTTATTAAATATACATTCGTTAAAGAACAGTATCATTATGTCTAAAAAGTCTTTAAGCCTATTAGTTAATACTATACTGTAAATATATTACTATTTACCTTTGTTTGCATTGTATTAATAGTATCACGTAGTTGCTGTAATAGCCACCTTGTTTGTGAAGCATGCTGTGCACCTGGTGGCATATTTTCAAATTGGTGTAACAATTCTTGATATTGTCTAATAAATATTATATTAATTAATTAAAGTTAATCAATTTATCAATTTTATAATAGCTTACCTTTTAAAATGATCATTTTTATCTTTATCTGCCACCTCTAATAGGCCATTTATTTATTAATCATTAAATATTGCCACATTGATATCATTTAGTACAAATCACTTACCACGAGCTGTATTAGCATCTCTTGTAGCGACTGGCATTGCTGGTGGTAATACTTTGGCCATAATGGTGGGTGCAACACCGCAGTGGCGGTAGTAGTAGTGTTTGTGGGTACTGTTACGTTTGAATCGCTTGTTTTGTACTATTATCGTTTAAATAATGGGTCATAGATATGCCGATATTGATTAACTTACCATTGGTTTGACATAAGAAGTTTGTTTGGATGCTTTGACAGCTGCATTTCTTTCTCTTCCACTTCTCTTATTCGATAGCCGGCGTATTCTAATTGGCGTTGTAAGCGGCGACATTCTTCTCTAGCCTCCGTTAATGCTTCGGTTGCCATTGCTGCTTGCTCTCTAATCGATCGATCTACTACTAGTTAGCATCAATACACAACTACTGTATTGCATATAATAATAATAATTATTATTATTACTTACCGGAAAGTAGTGCTGATTTTGTTGTAAGCGTCGTAGGATGTTGTTTATTGGCTTCTCCTGTTTTATGTTCATTCTGTTGCTTTAATGTGGCCAATGATTGTTCTAGCGTTCTTACTTGCATGCGATATTTGCCAAGTTGTTGTGTAGACGACTCAAGTTGGTTATTGATACGATCCATTTCTCTACGCTGGGCTGAATTACGCTGTTCGGTGTCGACAACCTTTCGACGCAATTGTAACAACTCATCGCGTAGTTTTAGCGCACATGCTTTATATTGTTGTGACCGTTGTGCCTGTTTACTAGCGTTTAATTCTGCTGTTTCTAACTGTGTTTGAAGTGTCGTCATTTTTTTAAATAGTTTCTTTTCATCAGTATGCTTTTCTTGTTGTTGCTGCTGAATTGCCGTCGATGACATGGACAGTTTGGATAAAGCTGCCGTTAACTGTTTCTCTAATTCGCTATTTCTAGCTACAACTGTAGTATACCTTTTTTGCATTTCATACAACTGTTGGTGCAATGCTTTTAATGCTTTTAAAATCTCTACAAATAACAATGGGTATGTATTTATATAATTTTTTAAATAGCACTTACGTTTTGCATTTCCTTGATATGGCAAATTAACAATGTGCGGGTATTGAGGTAAAGCTGTCTCATCGATTGTTTCATTCATGGCTGTAATATTAATTAAAGGTGTGCTAACTGGTACCGACGTAGTGACTGTATACCTAACAACAGCAACAATAAATTTAATAATAATAATAATATATTTGTCTGTATTGCTTACACATCTGGCAAACCTGTAATAGTTGGATTCATTGGCTTTTTCTCATTTCTATTTACTTTAGCTGATGTCATTAATAAACTTTCTTCAATGGTCGGCAATCGTGCTGGTATTGTGTTGCGCAAAACGCGCGTTGGATAATGAGGCTTATTTATAGGCCACCGCTGCTGTTGTTGTTGCTGCGTCTTTTCTCGTTCATCTCTTCTTCGTTCACGATCATTTCTATTACGTTGAAATGGCATTGATGCTGTGGATCGAAGCTGTGTTACAGGATCCATTTGAATTGTTGTCATATTTTCAAAGTTTGACATCCATTCTTCTGGCTTTATTTTGCCTCTCAGCGATGACAGCATTAGCAAATTTGCAGGATTTTGTTCAAATAATTGATTTGTTTGGATAGTTGGTATGGATCGAGTATTAGGTGAATTAAAATCATTGACATTTATGATATCATCATTTAATATATTCGATAACTCATCTGGCAATGACATTGTATCATGATCCATCTGTTCAATTTGCTGTTCCTATAGTACGTGTTAATATTTTACTTAATCTATGTATTGAATATACGTTAATTAATAATTACAACTTACTGCTTGTGCATCAATATCAGCATAAAAATCCTTAATTGCTGAGTTACTTTCAAGGATCTCTCGTAACTGTTTATCAATATCCTGCGCTTCTTTATCCGATACTAGTTTTTCCTTCAAAGTTTTACCAGCTAGTTTATTTGTGGTGAGCATATCCCGCTGTGGCAGTGTGTTTGCTTTCTGTTTGGGCCATGCACCAGTTAATGTTGTGAATTCTTGATCCATTTCCATCAAGGCTGTATGGCCAATAAGTGGATGCATAACACTTTTATCATTAAATTGCGACATGCTGTGATGCTTTGTAGCTGTATTAGTTGGATTGACGCCTAAGTAATAAACAACCATTATCATCATAAATAATAGCGTATGACGCGTCAACACATTGACATTGCGCGACTCTTATCTATTTTCCAGTTGCTTACCATTATTTGTAGCTACTTTAGAGCTTGTTCCATTAAGATTATCGAATTCCATGTCCATTTGCCGTACACCATCACCCAATGACCATGTAGGTACTGGCCCGGCATTATTACTAAAATGTGGCGGTGGCAGTGTTGTTGCCCAAGATATTGTTGCCATAGTGGTGAAATGTTACTATTAACATATAGTTATATGACCGTATGGTTATTGTGTCAGTCTGTATTGAATATAGTATTTTATACAAATTACCTATCAAGTGAGTAATAAAAAGTAGTAAATATGTGTGTAGTAAAAGAGAAATATGAGTGGTGATCATTAATTGGTGTATAGTTTTTACATAAAATTCTATATAGTTAACAGGGCAATTTTGGAAAATACACTGTTTTTTGCTTTTAATTACAAAAATACTTTTTAAATTTCTAATTTTACTTTTTTCTATTTTTTATAAAATAAATATAACTTTTAATTTAAGGAAATTAAGAAATACACTGTTTTTTAATTTCACTATAATAAATTTTTCTTTTTTAAAATTGATTAAAACTATTTATTAATAAAATTATTTTTTGTTTGCTCCACACTTTGTTTTCTTGTAATGACGTTTACCACAAATTAAACATTTTTTAATAACACGCTCTCTTTTCTTTATAGCTGTTTCATTAGTAGTTTGTATTTGCTTTTCAATAAAGATGTTTGTTTCAATGTTATTCATGCTAGTGTTTACAGCGCATGTTCTTGTATTGTGTCCTTTTGAGCTACAGTTGCGACAAGTATATCGTTGGTGGTCTGCAAAGCTTTACTATAACATCTAATTCTTTTAACTCTCGGTCTACCGGTTTTCTTCGTTATTTTCGGTGGCAAACACAAAATATCCGCAGTAATTGACTCTATTTCAACCAGGCAAATTTCTGGAGCATATAATTTGTTTGAATAATCAATGGTGTAAGATTTATTAATAAACTCATTTAATAAAAAACCACAATTCTTCAAAATTAGTAGTTTTAATTTGAAATTTGGTATCAGAATAATCATCAACTATATAGTTATTGATGTCAGTTAATGTTGATTTATACAAAAAATAGCTATTATTAGTTAACAATCCTTGAGCTTGTGAATACTTAATTCAGGTACTGAATCTGCTAAACGTTTAAGGAAATAGACCCAGTTGTTTTCATTTTTATGAAATACTATAGCAACAACCAAAGGTAAAATATTATTATTTCCATCTTTAACAACGGCAGCAACAGCAACACCGCCATAAGAAAACCTTAAATGGCAACCATCAATTACCAGTACTTTACGGGTATACTGGCAAGCTTTAATAAATGATAAATGACATAAAAATGCATTTTCAAAATTACCAGACTGGTTTTGCAAGAAGTGCTGAACAGAATCCGGATTAAAATGTTCAAATTTGATAAAGTAATATTTAATAAATGAAAAAGAATTAATATTGCTGTTAATATTATTCTTTTCCATTAAATTAAGAGCAGAACAAGCTTTGTAGTAAGAAATAATAGCATCTATTAAGCTATTGCAATTGTTATTGTATATTAAATAATTAAATGTGTACATAATTTGATACTTTTATTCGTACATCTGTTGATTTTACATTTGAGAATATAGCGACACCACTTGTAATATATTTAATAATAGATTTAATAGTATCATTACCAGAATCATATAAACAACCATTAAAATGTTTAATATTGCATTAAACAATTTTTAATAAGCCGATTTTCCGCTTTTTGGCAGTTAAAACAAACTGGCATTTGTTGCTGGAACGGTCTTCATGAGGACAAATAAGTTGTAATCTTGTTGAATCACTATTTTTCTATTAAAATTGCAACTGTTAACAAGCTTAAACTTGTCAATAGCGGCTCTCAGTTTTTTAATACTGTTAAATATAGCTTTTTTAAATAGTTTAGTAGACATTACGATAGATTTTATTTATTAAATAAAATTAATAAAATTAAATTTAGCGACTGTCGATTTTTTTAATTTCCCATTTTATACTACATTAAATAATTGTTTATATCCATACTTATATTGCTCGTTAGTTATGTATTTACTCATATATCGTATATAATTTTTTTATAAATTTTTTACAATGTGTACTAAATATTTAGTAATATAATTAGCAGTATAGCTGGTCAATTAACATAGCTAGTTATATAGTTGTATAATTTATATATTTACAAATGTACACTGTATAATGTCTATTATTAAATAAATGTATTCATTTATACTTTTACTTAACGCTGTATATTCATTTTGCATTATTTAGTTTTATCATATAATATTACAATCAGTATCCTGTATGAATATATTAATAGTAAATACTGTCATAATTATACATTTTATCATATTATGTTATTATTTATAATAACGTTCATTGCAGTTTGAATACTCTTTAATGACACGCTTTCTTTTCGTAATAGATGTTTCATTAGTAATTTGTATTTACTCTCCAATAAAAACGTTTATTTCAACATCAACTACTGTTTCAATACTATTAGTACTAGTTTTACATAATATATTTGTGTACTGCATTTTTGCGTTGTATTTATTACAAGTAAGGTGTATATGATGGTCAGCTGGCGGCGTGAAAAAATTAGTCTTGACGCGTCTAACATGCGTTGCAGTAGGACAGCTGGCAGCGCTTGAAAAGTCGTATATAACGATGAAGAAACATCAGAACGTAAGGCATATGGACAAAAAAGTAGAGAATTTGAATTAGAAATTGTAGTGTTATTTCTAAACGATTTTTACTTTGAGTCAGAGACGAATTTAATCAACCTTTTCAATTTGATCATATCGTCCTTGTTTTCTGCAATGCCCTCGAAAAAAAAATCGTCCAGGTTTGAAAGGCCTATATACACCATTACATCCTCGATACCAGTTACAGGGTCCTCTTCGATATAAGTAGCCGGATTACCGCCCTCGACGCCAGGAAACTCGAGATGGATGCGAAGAATGCCTTTGAGATTGGATGGAGTACCCGAAGCCTCAAAGTCACGTCGAACGCCTGTCAAGGATTGGTTCATGTTGATACCATCCCGGCTCAAAAAACAACTTCGAATATTGCTGGAAGTTTTGTTCGAGTTGTGGGCGGACTGCTTCAAACGGTCGCTGTAGAGCTTGATCGCAAGAGAGCCGGCGTAACGTCTGTCAGAGAAAAACCAGACTCCATCCGGACGTGTGCCATTATTGGCAATAAGCATTTTGTTTGGAGGACATTCGGTGAGGAAGGCAAGATCTGCACGAACGCCACTGCCAGTGTATCCAAATCCATTGGCTGTTTTAATCTCATCAATTTGGAGCTGGAAATTGCTGCACCAGGCGGGCAATGTGACGCCTTGAAGGAAAGGAAGGTCAACAAGACGGTAGCCATTGAAGCGTTGAAGTGATCGGCGGACAAGTGGCTCCAACGCATCCCCCTTTAAAGCTGAAGCGGTGCCAAAGTTGGTGATAATTTGGTTAAATTGATTCATGTACTCAAAGAACACCGGATCTTTGCCTAAAGCCTTTAGCTCTTCCTGCACTGCCTCAACAACTATTGGCTCGTCCATGACCAAGTGAATGTCATTATCATGTGATCGTAGTCTGCACAGAGCTTTATCCACAAAGTCGGACTGGTCATTGCTTGAGAAAGATATTTTGCCATTGTGAAGATGATAGGCCAATACCATTCGAGAGAGAAGCCGAGCTATCCCACCTGCTTGATCGTTGGCAAGAATGGCGCGTATCTTGGCCCGAAGACCATCCATCGTATCTTTAATCGACTCGTCAATAGCGTGATCCAGAATAGTTTGTTTAGAGCCTCGAAAAGTGCAAGAGTCAGCGAGATGGTTAATGACATCAATGGAAAATCGAGGTCGTCCTGTTAGCTTGCGGCGTTTGGCAGGTGGGATTTCACAGCCTGACATGTCGATTAGATCCGAGTATAGCCTGCTCACATCGCCTTCATCAAAGCTCGGAAAGTTTGTTATTTTCAGAAAATTGGTTTTTTTGGCGATGGCTGTGTACACATGGTCGGCATCCTGCAATGAGAGCGATGTGCCCAGTATCACTAGAGTTGCCTTCATATTGCTCAAAGCACCTGATAAAGGTGTAAGAAAGCTGCGGCGGTATTGGAATTGTATCTGGTTCTTATTGTCAAAAAGTGTATTTTTATTATTACCCAAAGCTGTCGGCGAGATGAGCTTATTGGATAAGATGTGAGTCACTGCAACCTGAGCTTCATCCAAAGCAATCACCAGTCCACGTTCTTTGGAAGATAAAAAAGACCGAAGCTTAGTTTGGACTTCATTGAGCATGTTTTGGATTGCGCGGTTGTCGTAATCCCGTAGCTTGCGGACTAGCCTGCCAATAGTCGAGTTACCTCCAGTGATTTGCTCACAGAAGAACTGCTGCGGCTCCAAATCAGGATTGTTTTTTAGGAGATACTGAAGGAAGAGCATTCGTGCAAGGAATTCAAGATCGACGCGTTCTTCCGCTAGTGCTTTCACTTCGGAATCAATGTCCAGCGGATCGCGCAAACTCCCCTGATTTCTGTTAACGATGGTCCGGTACATGCTCTCGACATCCTTTGCAAGCGTGATAAAGTTTGGATCATTAAAACCCGGAGAAATGGTCGGACTCGATATACAACAGACACAATAAATGACAAAGTGCTTGCTCGCAAGGTCAATGACTGTTGCAGTCTTTCCTGAACCGGACGGGGCAACCATGGCCACCACGCGATGATCACTCGATTTGCCGATGTCGTTCTCGACAATTGTACAAAGAGTTTTATGATTTCTGCCGATTGCTTGCTTGCCCAATTCAAGTCCCAACATCACTAGACTTATATCCGTTGCTGTTTCGTGATGTGGTAGAGTCCTCTTGTAAAAAGGCCCTAGTATACTTCTTTGCGAGGCTTCAACATCCTTTGGATCGATAGGACGAGTGAGCTGATGGTTGACACCTTGGAGAATGACATCTAATTCCTTTTCGATGCAATCATTCGGAACAGACGTCTGCTGGATGGGTGTTGCTACATGATCAAAAAAGGTGATAAAAAATAACGTTAAGTAATCAAGATAAGGTTACACAATGAGTATTTAGAAAAGGTCTAAGTGCACTTACCAGGACGCGATTGATCTGAAAGATGGCCAGGAAGCGAAGTAGAGGCACATGATGAGACAGACACATGGATATATCGGAGTAATGGAAAGAATAATTAAATATTAGTACTACATAGACGTAAAGCAAAAGCAAACGGCAGAGGAAGGAGCCGTATTGACTGCTGGTCTTTAAAGCAAAACTACTTACCAGGCTTGGGTGGTGCTACAACGATCAAAGCAGTCTTCTTCCTACCGCCCTTCCCGGCCTCAATAAGCTCTGAGAGTGGAGTATCTTCTTCAATAGGCTCTCTCTGGTTGGTAGCATCTTCGTCGTTGTTGTAGACTTTTAGGTCGGATGAGGCTACGCCATCGAGCTTGCCTTGGAAAGCAATATCGGTGATAAGTGTTTTACGAAGGTCGGCAATATCATTGCTTTGATTGAGATTTGTGATTTTATCAATGCCCAGCTCCGTAAAGCGTGAACTGTTTGGTGAACCTTGAAGGAGCTTGACCCAGACGGCCGACATCACTTCAGGTGCTGCTGAGACTGGCTGATCTTGATCTGCAATAGAAAGAAAGGAACAAGGTTACAGGCAACGGTGAGGTCAGGTAGTGCTAGAGTAAGAACGAAGACGTCGAGAAAGAGAAAGCGAGTAAGAGGTATAAAGGGCGACAAGAGCCACGTAGACTCATGCGCCAGCCTGACAGCAATGACAAGTAGAGGCGTGAGACACGAGACGACTCATAGTTTTCTTTTTGACGTCTTGCAGATGTCAAAATAGGCGCAGAGCAGATAGAATGTGTATGGGGCGGAGAGAAGAAATGTCTATTGCTGTCGGGATGAGCTTACCTTGGACGATACGAGACGCTTCTTCAAGAAGTCTTTTAAGCACTTTGGAAGACATTGTGCAGAATTAATAGCAAGATGCCAACAGTACCAATTATACTAGCAAAATTGAAGAGACTAACAGGAGCGAGGATGAGGTGAGGTGACAGAAGTTGACAGCGTGCGAAGGTGAATGAGACGAGAAACAAAAAGAGAAAAAGCCGTGCGTGACGAAACGCGACTTGGCAAAGAAAAAGGTTTACAGCGATCTCTATCAATTCTGTCACTGGATAGGAGGGGAGGAAAAAGAATATTTTATTAAAATCGCTGGTTTATCACAATGCGCAGTCACTATATTTAGGATTGCGTCATTTTACTAATAGGTAGCGATTATGTTATTGAGCTATTAGATTTTGAAAAGTAGAGAATGGTGATTTACTGGACGTCATCTGCCTTATAGTCTTGATCGTTCCATGTCCTTGCTACAGTAATTACTATTTCACTTTGATCTGTCAACTCGTCCAGTTAATAAACAAACGGGCCCAACGCCTTTTTATTATTTTCTTTTTTATTTGCACATTCTACTTCCTTTTTCTTGATACTTTTAGATATAATTAAATATTCATCCGTTATTCACTTATTACTATTCCATGTATAATATTACGACCAAAGTTAATTAATTCATGTGTAATTATCAATAAAATAATGTAATTAATTGGTTGTCTTTATTATTGCTTTAATATATATATTGTTCTTTATTTAGTCAAATTGATTATAGAAAAAGTGGCTGTTTAATAAACAACTTTATAATAATTATATTAATATTGATTTTACATCGCAAATATGCCGAGAATACAATAGTAGAATAATAGAAAATAAAAGAAATCATTTAGATGCAACAACAAATACAAATAACATGGAATCAATTATATGATTTCTATTAATATTCAATCAATTTTTTTACACATGGCCAACAGCAACAATGATCGACCTTAAACGTTTCAAAGAAATTAAATGGTATGTTACATTATTTAATTAAATCAATTTATTAATAATATTTTAATACAAAACCATATAATTATGTTGTGCATAACAACAGCATAACTTTAGTTGGAACAAATTTTGCTTTGGGGACTCAAAATAGGATAATCAAAAACGCAATTCGCTCAAGCACTGTATTGTTGCATTTCTAATTTAAAACCGCAACTTGACCAAGCAACACATTATCCTGGCGTTATCCTATAATGTTAATTTATAATGCTTGCTAACATTTATCTTAGTGCACATAATACAATATGTTGATTAGTTGTATTGATTTGATAATAAACCTATTCTTTATTGGCCATTAATCACCACAGTTTAGCTATAGTAGACTGAATAACTTATATGATATCAAGTAAAAATAAGATAGGGCTAGAAACTAGTATACTTTATTGACATGAATAAAGATGTCATTAAATAGTAAAGATGGCTAATAACAGAACTTGAATGCCTTGTAGTATTTCATAATTAAGGCGGCGTATCAGTTTATACAATTACCCATATGTTCACAACTAATAAATGCTTGCTCTCATATCTTCTTAATAGGTGTTTATTGTTGGTAGTTATTGCTAATACTTATATATATATATAACATTATTGTACTCGTTTTAATGTAGCGTGTAGTTCTAACATATGATGTATTTATTTAACATGCTATCATAACAGCATAATCATGATATTGAGATGGTAAAAACAATGCAATTTTAAAATGTAATATTTTTATTTTTAATAGCTATGATTGTAGCAAAAATATCTTGTTACGGTTTATAATACCTTGAAATACTGATAAGGCACTAATTAACAAATTTAAATGTGCAGCTATTGTATCAATGCTACAGCAGAATGAAACAGTATTAAAGCGGTTATTTAAGTATAGTTAGGTGGTCAAACACAATAGAATGCAAATTAAAAAGTAATAGCTATTTAATAACAAAGAAATGGCAATACTATGTATAACTTTACATACGATTGATTAAATTGCATAATATTTTGCACAGATGTGCGTATAGCATATAGGTAACTACTGGTAAAGTATACCGTTATTGTATTACGTAATGGTATAATAATTATGATAATACGTTAATAAATGTGTAGAAATAGCAGTTTTTTACGGATTATGATTTATATAAGTAAAATACAGCAAAATAATTGGCAGATTCGAGTTCTCCATGCTTAGTTATATCGATTGGTATGATTTACAAAGCAATGATTTTTACAAAAAATGTTAGTCAAAAATGCGATTTATGTATTTTTAATTCACTTAGTAAAACATTGATAAAATCACGTATAACCTTACGTATAGTGAATCAAATTGTATGATATTTTGCACAGATGTACGTATAGCATATAGGTAACTACTGGTAAAGTATACCGTTATTGTATTGCGTAATGGTATAGTAATTATGATAATACGTTAATAAATATGCAAAATAACAGTTTTATGCCATTCATAACTTGTATAAGTAAAATACAACAAAATTATTAGCAGATTCGAGTTCTCCGTGCTTAGTTATACATATTGACATAAGATTTAGAACAGTGATTTTTGCAAAAAATGTCAACCAAAAATGCAATTTACATAAATATTTGTTAACAAAAAGCAATTAAAGTTTTATGCTTAAAATTTAATATTAAAGATGAAATTTGGCATAACGAAAGTCCAAAACACTTTATAACGAAAAACAAGCACAATAGCAAGTTAATATCCAGATATACTAATATACAGTGACAATCTATGTCATAGATATACATATAGCTTAAATTTTTGTTAACAAATATTTATGTAAATTGCATTTTTGGTTGACATTTTTTGCAAAAATCACTGTTCTAAATCTTATGTCAATATGTATAACTAAGCACGGAGAACTCGAATCTGCTAATAATTTTGTTGTATTTTACTTATACAAGTTATGAATGGCATAAAACTGTTATTTTGCATATTTATTAACGTATTATCATAATTACTATACCATTACGCAATACAATAACGGTATACTTTACCAGTAGTTACCTATATGCTATACGTACATCTGTGCAAAATATCATACAATTTGATTCACTATACGTAAGGTTATACGTGATTTTATCAATGTTTTACTAAGTGAATTAAAAATACATAAATCGCATTTTTGACTAACATTTTTTGTAAAAATCATTGCTTTGTAAATCATACCAATCGATATAACTAAGCATGGAGAACTCGAATCTGCCAATTATTTTGCTGTATTTTACTTATATAAATCATAATCCGTAAAAAACTGCTATTTCTACACATTTATTAACGTATTATCATAATTATTATACCATTACGTAATACAATAACGGTATACTTTACCGATAGCTACTTATATGCTATACGCACATCTGTGCAAAATATTATGCAATTTAATCAATCGTATGTAAAGTTATACATAGTATTGCCATTTCTTTGTTATTAAATGGCTATTACTTTTTAATTTGCATTCTATTGCATTTGCCATAATTTTGCAATTATGATTAAAAAATTTACAACTTAGATGGCCAAGCAACACATGATTTCGGCGCTACCCTATAGTACTAGCCTTTGATGTGTGCTAACATTTATTACAATGTTTAAAATACAATGTGCTGATTGATTAGTATTACTTTGCCAATAAACTTATTTTTTATTGGCCATCAACCAGCACAGTTTAACTATAATAAATTTAATAACGCATCACAAGAAGTAAAAACAAGATGAACTGGAAACGACTGATTTCCTTATTAGTATTGAATAAAACCATTATTTTATAATAAATTTATTTAATATTAGTATTTAAATGCTTTTTACTATATATCATTAATGCAGAACATCAGCTTATATAGCCGCTTATATGTTTACAACCAACAAGTAGCTACTCTTCATATCTTCTTAATAGACATTTGTTACTATTAATCAGTGCTAATATCCAATATGTATATTATCATTTTGATCAATCACATGCGACTTTAACTAGTTATCCAATCATACGGCATATTTCATAGTCGCATTTTCATAAAATTCCGTTCATAATATCGAAATAGTAGAGATACATTATGTTGTAACATTTCAGTTTATGAATAAAAAAGCAATAAACAATTTTTAAATAGTATTTTGATACTGTATATTTGAAACAAATAACTGAAATATAGTTTAATATCTAACTGAATATCCAATGCATAGTAACTGTGCTTTTAAAAATATAACTTTTAATTTAAGGAAATTAAGAAATACACTGTTTTTTAATTTCACTATAATAAATTTTTCTTTTTTAAAATTGATTAAAACTATTTATTAATAAAATTATTTTTTGTTTGCTCCACACTTTGTTTTCTTGTAATGACGTTTACCACAAATTAAACATTTTTTAATAACACGCTCTCTTTTCTTTATAGCTGTTTCATTAGTAGTTTGTATTTGCTTTTCAATAAAGATGTTTGTTTCAATGTTATTCATGCTAGTGTTTACAGCGCATGTTCTTGTATTGTGTCCTTTTGAGCTACAGTTGCGACAAGTATATCGTTGGTGGTCTGCAAAGCTTTACTATAACATCTAATTCTTTTAACTCTCGGTCTACCGGTTTTCTTCGTTATTTTCGGTGGCAAACACAAAATATCGCAGTAATTGACTCTATTTCAACCAGGCAAATTTCTGGAGCATATAATTTGTTTGAATAATCAATGGTGTAAGATTTATTAATAAACTCATTTAATAAAAAACCACAATTCTTCAAAATTAGTAGTTTTAATTTGAAATTTGGTATCAGAATAATCATCAACTATATAGTTATTGATGTCAGTTAATGTTGATTTATACAAAAAATAGCTATTATTAGTTAACAATCCTTGAGCTTGTGAATACTTAATTCAGTACTGAATCTGCTAAACGTTTAAGGAAATAGACCCAGTTGTTTTCATTTTTATGAAATACTATAGCAACAACCAAAGGTAAAATATTATTATTTCCATCTTTAACAACGCAGCAACAGCAACACCGCCATAAGAAAACCTTAAATGGCAACCATCAATTACCAGTACTTTACGGGTATACTGGCAAGCTTTAATAAATGATAAATGACATAAAAATGCATTTTCAAAATTACCAGACTGGTTTTGCAAGAAGTGCTGAACAGAATCCGGATTAAAATGTTCAAATTTGATAAAGTAATATTTAATAAATGAAAAAGAATTAATATTGCTGTTAATATTATTCTTTTCCATTAAATTAAGAGCAGAACAAGCTTTGTAGTAAGAAATAATAGCATCTATTAAGCTATTGCAATTGTTATTGTATATTAAATAATTAAATGTGTACATAATTTGATACTTTTATTCGTACATCTGTTGATTTTACATTTGAGAATATAGCGACACCACTTGTAATATATTTAATAATAGATTTAATAGTATCATTACCAGAATCATATAAAAACCATTAAAATGTTTAATATTGCATTAAACAATTTTTAATAAGCCGATTTTCCGCTTTTTGGCAGTTAAAACAAACTGGCATTTGTTGCTGGAACGGTCTTCATGAGGACAAATAAGTTGTAATCTTGTTGAATCACTATTTTTCTATTAAAATTGCAACTGTTAACAAGCTTAAACTTGTCAATAGCGGCTCTCAGTTTTTTAATACTGTTAAATATAGCTTTTTTAAATAGTTTAGTAGACATTACGATAGATTTTATTTATTTAATAAAATTAATAAAATTAAAAAAATGATTTATTTTTATTTATTAAATTTATTATGGTAAAATTTAAAAACAATGTATTTTACTAAATAAAACTGAAAAACGGTGTATTAATTTTATAAAAAATAGAAAAAAGAAATTTTTAAAAAAGTATTTTTGTGATTAAGATAAAAACGGTGTATTTTCTAAAATTTTCCTAATTAACAACACAATAAATATATGATAATATGATATAAAAATACTTTTGTTTGTTGATTGAATAATAAGTACAAATTTACACTGATTATTGGTATTTGTTATTTAGCTATTACTGATTTTATTGTTCTATGCTAATAATGAATAATTTGCTCTTATAATTAATTAATTAACTAATTAGTCATTTCTACTATTGAGAAGGCACCACACGACATGCCAAGTGGTCACTGTCTTGACTAATATGGATATCGTTGGATTGGCCTACAAGTTGATAAATAACATCATCTTCTCGTACAATATACAAAGGTGCCGCTAGGTAGCGGTGTTGTACGCTTGAATCAGTACCACTACCACTTGTTACTATATCACCTCCGCCTTCTTTCTTCTTTTCCATCAACAAGGCTGACGGATCAGGTAGAATCACTTCAACAGTGTAAGATCGGATGGTGTTTCTTGTCGGTGATACTGCGAATAATGGCTGGGATGTACTGCTTGTGTAGCCAATGGACCCAATTGGCCTAGCCATAATTCGCGCGGTGGCTGTAATCGATGCTGAACATGAGCATACCAGTTATTAACCGGCAAATAGAGTCGAGGTGGATGAGATTCAAGATCAACGGTCGGTTCACCAACAAGTTCTGGACAGGGTGAAATAGGATCGTCGCTTGGGGCAATTGTTCGTTCACAGAAGATATATTCAAATTTGGCTATAAAATAGTAATAAATAAAATGCTAATTAATAAGCTATTACATAAATAAATAAAATTGCTTACCTAAACCAACGATTGTCCAGCAAAGATGATCATCGACCCAAGCATCCGGTGATTCAGGCGTGAAACGTGGACGGCCAAACGATAAAAATGGACTTGATTTCACTTCCATTTTCTGGTTTAATTCGACCAAATCAGAAGTGGCAACAACATTGGCGTCGTAACCGGCACACAAATAAATAGCCGAAGTGGCTGAATCGGATGTGGGTGCAGCGTCATTGATTTTCTCCAAAGCAATCTTTTGCATCTGGCTTACAGGGCCGCATGCGTCTTCGACCACTTGACCGCGTTCTACCTTGCGTATAACTAGTGGGCCGGTGCTAGTGCCTGTCGACTTATCGGTAAGTACAATATGCGAGCCATAAGTAATGGGAATAGCGCCTAGACGAGCAGCAGCGGCCGACGCAGCAGCAGCCATGCCGGCGTAGGAAGGTGCAATAGGTGTGGTGCCATCGCGTACTATTTCAATGGTAAAGGCCGACCAACCTGAGTTCTTGGCGCATAACTGACCATCTTCCGTATCAAGATAGCGTGTACGTACGGTTTGTGAATTAATACGACTAAATAGTGATACGCTGCTACCGTCGAATATACAAGCTAATGATCAATTCATATTACATTAATAAAGTGATGGTTGATGAGCCATTAAGGCTTAGTATTACCAACTTACTCGATATATTGCGTGCTTTAACGGTCTTTTTTGATGGTTTTGAAATAATAGAGATAGGGCTAGAATCAAAGGTGGCAAAAGGCACCGAATTACGTCCATGAAGCTAAAGGGTAGTAATAGTAATATTAATTAGTATTAATGATAAATTAGTTGTGTTATGAAAATTAATTACCTTCAATTTTAAATAAAATTGTTTTGCTTTTTCTGTACCGGCTACATGTAAATATTTAAAGCTGCCCATATGATTCTCATCTAATAAAGACTTTTGTACCAAATCGCGCGATGCACTCTCGCACATAACGGTCATACTGAGTTGTGGCTTATCGACCACTGTAGGTGGACCATAAAAGCCGTAGTTCACACTGCTGGGCTCCTTTGTTGCTAATGAGCCGTCATTTGTGCCAATGAATTTGCGTAGAACCCGTACTACTGGCGGCGGACATAAAAACCGTTTTTCATTGCCATATGATTTCTGGGCCACTGCTGCATGCCAGCAAGTAACTCGTGTCATAACAGCTGTACCCGTGGTATTTGATAACGATGAGGATGTACTAATACTGCCATTATTGCTACTATTAGAATTGGTTGCTGATGCTATATTATTACTACTAGTCATTAACATCTGTTTAATAGATTCACGAACCATTAGTGCAGATGCTTCAGCGCTGAATCTATGTAGTGATGGCTGTTCGCAACTGAGTGTTGATGATATTTGATTCGATGCTATTTGAGCTTGATATGGCTTTTCATGCTGTTGTACAACGGGGTAGTGGCGGTGGAGTGGGTCCATTTCAAGCATTGGTTTAGTACAGGTCCACCCAGCTGGTAATCGATCCATAAGACTGGCCTCATCGCTATCGCTTTCATCCTTACTGGCAGTGTGATAATGTTGTTGTTGTTCACAATGGGTCGAGGTAGATGTTTTAGCTGTTTTCCCCTCTTCTCGATGAATCAACGAGGCAATTGACATGCTGGTGTGACTGTGAGATTGTACAGGCGAGGGAAGGGCCGACCAGTCGCTATCGACACCGCTCATACCGCCACTATCCATCGTTGGTGGAGATGCTGAAGATAAGCGTTGGTGTTCAAACTCGACCGCGTCAAGTAGTGAACGTAGACTTGCCGCACTTCCATGGCTTTCACAGTCGGATAAACCGGCCGTGCCAGGAGAGGCTTCACGGAGTGGTGGCGGGAAAAGACGTACCCGTTTTGCCGTACGTACTTGACAGTCCGTTTCCGTGTAAAAGTCTTTATCACCGCTATTGTCCTCTGACCGACCACCGCTATATTGTGTATTCATGACAGTCATATCCGAATTAAAGCGATGCCGTATTGCTGTGGCTGTGCTATTCATATACTCGATAGTTGGCCACGCAAATAACACGCTGTTCGTATTGAACAAATAGTAGCAGAATAAAAGAAAAAGAAAAAGAGATATTGGCCGATAAAACAAGCAACGGTCAAAACAAGATACAACTCTGATAAGAGAAAAGGGCACGTGGTTTAGTGTGGGATAAAAGCTTTACTAGATCGATATGATTGTCATCAATAGTGTAATATAATAATAATAATACTAGAAATAGCAGTGGTAATAATAGAATAGCCACTATGTCAATGTTAAACAGTAGTGCTGTAGCAGCGAGATAAAAGTATAACCAAGCGTTACAGACACTGGTAGTGTATATAGTAGTAGATCGAAGGAGAAACGGGCCTAGAAATCAAATTCCATTTTTACCATGAGTAAGCGTGATAAACACTTTATATTATAACAAGAGTTGCTCCCTTCCCTTTTGATGCCTTATCTGAGAATTGTTCACCATGAACGTGACACACATGCGTGTACTTTTGTGTGTGTGTGCTCATCGTTAATTTGTTCTGTGATGGCATAAACTGATAGGATCTTGCTCCTTTAGGCACACAGATAGACAGATGATTACAATGTCTGTATGAGGCGTGGGAAGTGAGCGTGGGACGAATGCACCCTCATAGACACACATTTCTACATCCATATACAATTGCAATGTCGTTTTTCGTGCGAATTCATCCAATCCAAAACCTGTCATATCTGTGTTTTAGAACAGTCTCGCCTTCTTTATGTGGTGCTGCGGAATGATAAGGAACGTCGTCATTTTTATTAAAAACCGCATTGCTTTAAAATGGATGCTGGCGTATCGGAACGCGCCATTGTTCGCTATCGATAACAACCGTAGTAGTGCCAGTACTATTAGAAGCAATAATCACCACTATGGTAACAAAATGATGCAATGATAGCGTGGTTATTCTAGACAAAAAGGCTAACCATTGTGCTTCCAATAGAATGAGTATTTTCACACGATAGACAATTTGGTATGAATTCGTAACTGGATGTCACAAGATGCAGAATGTAGAATAAACAAGATTAATTTTAATTATCGTCATGTGCGTTGCTGTAAACTAGCGCTGATCTATACGACATAAAAATAATTTACACTGAATAAAGACGTGCTATATATGACGTGAATAGCGAGTAAAAAACGTGATTCAAAATGACGATGGCAGCATTGATTGGTGCTATGGGTATAACAATGACGGCGGAATAATAAACGCCGCTATAACAACATAGAGGTCCGAAACGGCATGTATAGTAGAATAAAACCCCGTTCAAATGCCCAAGTACCTTCTCAGCGAATATTAGCTGTCCTATATTACTATAAAATGTTACAGTATGTTCATCTAAATAAATGCTGTTAACAATACTGGCCATTTATTTGTGTTAAATTATTGTAATATCATAAGTTTGTATCAATAGCACCATCACATCATTATCATTAGTATAATCAGCAATCACACCATTAGCACTACTAATGATGTTTTAGAACATTGTTCCTGCAGCTGTCACGTGGTGCAGTTGGTTATAAATTGAATTTCACGTGTAAAAGCATATGGAGATTAAAAGGAGATGTTGCTGATGGCGGGATTTACGATCGATAAGAGGAATTACGAATGCGGAAGGTATAATGTGAGGAACACGCATGAGTTACTATTCTCGGCATTGTTTAATTGCCATAATAGCTGGCACGAATATTGCTTCTAGAATATTGGCAATAATAATAGCGCAAAGGAGCTTGAATGAACATGCAAACACAGACAACGACGTACAAGCAAGGTGGCCATCGTGTATATGTGAACGCATGTTAGCACGACTTGCCTTTAGCAAACAAGCTGACATGACAATGGATAGAGCTATCTATCTATTTATCTATCTATCTATCTATCTGTGTCTGTGTGTCTGTCTGTGTGTGTGATACATGAATCACGCGTCAAAAGTAAAGGGCAAATGACGTTTATATTTTTCATGGTCCAGTCGCAAGTGTTTGGAAAAATGGATAGGCCCATGCAATTTCTCCCATATTCATATGCAAGATAGGCGGGGTAAGCAAGCAAAATGAATGGTTCTGGTCTTTACCCAACTGATGGTTAAATGATAATTTACGTAGACGAGTATAAGTAAATTTATTGTTTGTAACTTAGTAAGACCTTATTTTTATATTAAAATGATTGGACAATTATGGTCTAAAGTGATATGGGTATTGTTTACATTTGCTGGCGCTGTTTTAGTCTAAACTTGCCGATGGAAGGTTGTACACGCTGCACATTCTCATCATAAATAGTCAAAAAGTCCCAGTTATGTTTAAATAACAAATCATTTCGTAATAGGCCAGTCTATCGTGGGTCTATTTTGGTTTAGTTTAGTTATTGGCTATTGATTACACAGCTTGAGTAAAAATAGGATGGTGCTAATAATAGTGCGATGATTTAATGAGCAACTAATTATTTATTTATTCATGCTATTACTTAAAGTCTATAGATTGTAAAGATACTAAAAAAACATATACATTGCGTACTGTGCTGGTAGTGGCTTGTCTGAACGAGCAAGGAACTGGTCGGGTGTAAGACCAAGATTTGTATCGTCTGGGATGAGTCGAAAGACATCACGCAAAAATGGTTTTATTTTTTGGCGTGAAAAGACATTCTTGGTCTCTGGATATATTTGTTGCCAAAATTTCAATAGCTCGGAGACAGGCTTACGCAATGGTGGCTTGACGGGTCGTCCACACACTGCTGCTTTAATATTGGCAAAACACGCCTCAATGCTATTTCGTTTAATATTCGGATTATTTTCTATAAGCCCATATGCAAGCTCACTGTAAAATGCACTACCAACTTGATAGGTTTGACGCTTGCCTACGGCGCCAGGTACAGTATTTGGAAATAGTCTTGTCATGCCATAATCGCCGATAATGACAGTTGGTTCCGGTGATTTTGTTTTATAA
Source organism: Syncephalis fuscata (assembly GCA_025786725.1). Taxonomy (NCBI): domain Eukaryota; kingdom Fungi; phylum Zoopagomycota; class Zoopagomycetes; order Zoopagales; family Piptocephalidaceae; genus Syncephalis; species Syncephalis fuscata. The sequence continues at coordinate 101,851 of JAHLTZ010000039.1, read as the reverse complement.
GTAATCATAATACCTAGCTCTACATTAATTTAATTGTATTAATAGTTGCGATAAACTTACTATTTGAATATAAGCCGTAGTGTTCAATACCTGCACGATTTAGATAAGATAATCCTAATAAAACATATTCGTTAGTAAATTGTTTTATTTCCATCACAGCCAATACTTGCCTTCAATCGTTTGGTGAAGTACTTTGGGGCCATACGCAATCATCTCTTTCCAGGTGAGCGAACTAAGATATTTTTCCAACGGTGTTGTATTAATACGTGGGTACAAAAAACACCAGGCATCATCTATTTTGTCTACGTAGACTGGACGTTGAATGTTGTGCTTGCCAACAAATTCGCGATAATTCCATTCATGCTCCTTTTTACGTATTCTCTATTAAAACTCTTTTATTAACATCCATAGCTACTACTATCTTATGTAATATTACCTCATTCATTTCCATTTCTGCTGTTCCGTATTTTGCATCTTTTGTACATTTAACATAAACGTTTTGTCCATTCCATTTAGCATTGCCACTGCAGCTTGATTCGCCGAACTTAAAATCTTTACTGCATACCAAATTGCTTGCTTCAGATGATTGCGCTGGCGCTAATACCATTGAATTAATATATTATGCTGATATAGCAATGGCTTGTTTAGTGGTTGTCTTTTTTGTGTTACCTTTATCTGTACGAACCACAGCCGTTGCATCTGTTAGGCCAAAGGAAACAGCAAGCAATACAGCCACAGCATAACTAAGCAATTTGCGCGTAAACATATCGTAAGGATTTATTATCGAGTGTGATTTTAGAGTGTATGATGGTAGGAACGAAAAAAAGATTAAGCTAAAAGTATTTTGAAAAATAAAACCATTTATTTAATAAAGCATCTAATTGCTATAACAAAATAAAGCACTCCGTATTTAACCGGAAATAGAAATGTGCTAGCGGAAACCTGCAAATCTTCTTTTATTGATATCAAACTATGTTGCATCATTGCTTAATTTGGTCAACTGGTATTATCGTGGGATCAGTCTTGTTTAACTCCAGAGCAATAGCAGTATTGTAGGACTTTGATGCTGAAACACCGCCTAAGAGAATGTGGCTATGCACGTGGCCTATTAACACATTAGACTGCATCAAACACCGCGCCAATTCTACGCCAAACAGCCAATGTTTGATTCTTGTATAGTCTGAAATATTGTTTTAATTGTAGCGGTTTTTTGTTGGTTTATCAGCTTTATACGCTACTGTTTTCGAAAGAACAAATAGTGGCACACACAATTTTAATAATTCCGACTTGCTAAGATGGATTCGTTTTATTTATTTGTATAGCTAGTAGGGCATTGCTTTGCCTTGAATAAATGTGTTAATGTCCCATCCCTGCGTTAATTGACTTAGAAGCACTGTGCAACAGTAATTTTGAAATAGTAATCCATTCAAATATATTTTTGCATTATACTCAATTGTTTACTGATGGCATGTTTTATAAATATACTTGCATTTATTATTTGTTGTTTGCAATTTTTATTATAATAATTGCTTTACTGTTTGCATATTTTATGATTATACTTAATTTTATGCAATTGATTTTTATTCTTTCTTTTATTCCATCACTTGAACAATTCCCTCATCTATATTTTAATTTGTTCATAGTTTTTTATGTATAATACCATTCAATTTATGACATATATATATCATCTTATTTATTAATTAAATAAAGTATTCATTTTGCATTAAGCAATTCATTAATAATTTAATGTAATTTGGTGTTAAATAACTACAATTAATAACACTCAATCTATTGAACATGATGGTGGGTGATGAGTGACATCAATCATCAAATACTCGTCATCATAGATTCGTTATCCAATATGCATATATCCTCCATTTGTCTATATCATTCCCATTCTATTCCACACTAGTATATAGCATTCTATGCTGTACTAGATACATTCTACTGTTTATATGTTCCATTACACTTCATTCGTTCCACTCATTGCACTATAGCTTTGATATTGTTTTATATACTTTTTCACCGTACATTTGTCATTTTATATATCATTCTTTAATCACCTAGCCTTTCTCTATCCAAAACCTTTTTTATTTTTGTTCTAGCTTTATAATTAATAAATGGCAACTAATTCCGCTCATTGATCATGTATATATGCTCAATGACTTTAAAAAACTAATCGTCATGTAAATTCATATGTTCATAATATTATATATTGTCTTATTGTCTAGTATATACGTACTGCTTATTACAGTTGTCCGTTTGCTTATAACTTTACTATTAATAAATCTCAACTCATCCATCTCATTCATTTAGCAAACTATATGTAATTGAAACATATAAACAATAGAATGTTTTTTGTATACCATAGAATGATATATAATAGCGTGGAATAGAATGGGAATGATAAGTAAATGGTGGATATATGCGTAATGGATAATAGATCTACAATGATGAGTATTTGATTATTGATGTCACTCACCATCCATCATTATGTTCAATAAATTGGATGTGCAGTTCAATCGTGTGAATGTTATTAAAAAATCATTTGCCCGTAAACTATTCTAAATTATTAGTGAATCTTTAGTATTATTGTATTGGAAATAATATAAATAAACCATTGATATTATTGTTAAAATGAGCAGTGCCAATGTAGCTGTATTAAATGTAACTAGCTGTAATATATTGTTAATATTTTATTTAGAGTAAAATAATAGGCATATTGCTAATAGTAAACTAGTCTTGAATAACTTATAATAAAGCCTGCTAGTATTTGATAATACTTACAATAGATTCGGTCAAAGTAAAATAGATTAAACTGCTTTACTTATACATCTTTAATAAATGAGCAGTTTACCATTCTAGCAATTATATATGGCAATACAAGTCAAGTGGGATGAATGACGTGTTACAGATAGCACTGTGTACTAGAATAGCTCAATGGGCGCAATACGCCAATAGACAGCCACCACATGCTTTCTTGCCTATATTGTCCATTCCAATTGGCAGATGTTTAGACCAGGTTTATAAGGACGCGCATGGAACACTTTTGCCCATTATCTCGCCTTCTTCTGTTTCCAGCTGTTAATGTGCTGTAAACCGTTTGTTAATGGAGAGCATCAAGTCTAGTAGCTACATCCAGTGGCGTGTGGTCCCCTGTTGGTTGACCATGAAATACTGTGTTCTTACTTGTGTACTGTATTGAATGTGTAATATGATATTGCAGACTATTGTATTGTACTGGCTCAATAATTATATGGTTGCCTGTAATAGGCGACTGTATACTAGTGTAGTGCGGAGACATGTGGGATGCTAGAGCGTGCAGTGCAGTGTTTAGCAAGTCAGTATTGCTGTGCGCTCCCTCATGTTGATGCGGTGACCTGTGATGGGTGGCTATATGTTAGTGTCCATTTGTTTGTAATGCGCGCTGGAGGTGTGTGGCAGTAGTCAACTTGCTGAATACTGCCATCGCACACTAGATTGGTGTGATATGTGGATCATTTGTGATGAGTGCCACATATCAACTACTGTTTACTTGTGGGTGCTGTTAAATGATTGCAGTATAGCGTTAGTCGCAATATCATCTAGAGACCTGAGATCCTTCTGCTGGGGATCAAATGAATAGGGCAACCTCAGGACCCGTTTTAGAAATAGATAGTATTTTACGATTAGTTATAGCGTAGCGTAGACTAGCTGTTATATTGCAATCTTTAATAGTGCATCAGCATATAACAATATGCTGTTTAGTTGTAATTACTGTAGTATTCATAGATGTTTGTCTTTAAACGTCAGCTACAATTGGGTGAGCCAGTAGTTCTGTAACGTTTATTGCTGCATTTAGATTGCTATAATATATTATAACATTTATAAACAGCATCGTCATCTTGGTGGCGGCTAATAAAAGCTATGTGCATCTGGCAAATGGTACTTATGCCCAAGTCGTAGTATTGTCAGTACTCCGGTGGACGCATAGTCTCTTTATTAGCTGCTGTCTCGATTAACAGCTTTTAACAACTTTTCAACTTGTTTTTTATTTAGTTTGTATAACACTTAAAATAACACTATCCAAACAACAAACAACCACACTACATGTACACTATGAATCATATATGAACAGCAGCTGACTAGATGTATGATATTATATTACTACTAAGCAATACTAAAACATTTTCTATAGTCATTCGAGCATTGGTGCCAGTCAGCAAATACATTTGGACTATATTTTTATCATGCACCATTGTTTCTGCATACAACTTACAATACCGATAATTGCCTTTATTTACACAAGTATCAGCTGCAGTATTGTATATTGTAGTTAGTGCTATCGCTTGGTACGGTTTTCCAAATGAAAGAAATGTGTATCCATTTGGTTTTTTACCCCACCAAGTGTTGATTGGTGCTGTTATTGCATGCTTTTGAATGTATTGGTTAAATAAATGAAGCATCAGTAATAGCAAAGAAGGATATTATGTATATTGAACTAAATGATTTTAACAAAGTGTATGGAATGTTTATTGATACAATATGATGTTGTATTAATGGCAGCATTGCTATTGTCTATTTAATTTTACGCTTAGTATTTGCTTTACGACTAAAGTAATATTATTTATTTGGTTCGAATCTATTGATGTTACATAACTAGGCTACAACTACATTCAATACTAAGCACACTATTCATTTAAACAATAGTATCACTGATTTAATTAACTAATTAATTTCTGCTATTGTTATTAAAAAGTTTGTTAAACATTCAGTATGGTTTGTGAGCCAAATGACTACATTTAATAACATTGGCATAATTGAACTAGACATTCGTTTTATTAAAGATGGAGCTGGGTGGTGAATGACACCAGCCAATTATCAAAGCAATGAAGGTAATTACAAAAGAGCAATGCAAAGACATAGTGTAGAAGGTGTTTGTACTTGACTAGTAGTCAGTCAACTACCGACACTATCTAATTAGATATATAGTGTGTACATATGCAATGGATATATGCTGTCAAGTGTGAAGAAAGAGAAAGGAAATGTGTGACGTAGATTGTGAGATGTGTTGTTAATATGTGAATCTATAATAGTGATGTCATTTGATACCAAACTACTCATTATTATAGAACGAGCTATCAGTAAATAGCGAGTATATTAAAATAATTAATTAAATATAACAAAAGTTATTTGACCCCAAAACTACTCATTATTGTAGAACAATTAAAAGTGAAGCAATAACTATAATAAAAACCGAATATCATTTTACCCCAAAAAATACTCATTATCTAGAATGTATTTTCAGTATAATAGTGAATGTATTAAAAAATAAATGCTATTTAACACCAAAATCAATATAATAGAAGGTGTAAAAATAATAATTATATTAGTAAAAGAAATAAGTGTTATTGACACTAAATGCCATTACTATAGAACATGTTATTAGTATATTAGCGAGTATATTGACAATTATTACTTCATTTGTCTTAGTGACGTGGCCATCGATGGCCTTGTGCTTATCCGACATTTTCCGTTGATTTTTCCTCCACTTATTACGTTTGCTTTCTTTCTCTCTTTGCTTTAACTGCACACACTTATTGTTTATTCATTTAAAACACCGTTTAGCTTCGTACTGTCGTTGTTATCGTTATCATGTTGACCGCTGCTGGAAATTTCCGTGAAGAGTTGGCTCAGACCGCCAACGCTATTGTTGCCTCAGGCCGAGGCATCCTTGCTGCTGATGAGTCGACTGGCACGATCGGCAAACGTTTTGACGGAATCAACGTCGAGAACGTTGAGGAGAACCGCCGTGCCTACCGTGAACTGCTCTTCACTGCTGGCGAAGATCTAAGCAAGTATATTGGTGGTGTCATCTTATTCGAAGAGACACTCTACCAAAAGACTGCCGATGGCCGTTCCTTCGCCGATGTTTTGCGTGAGCAAAATATTGTTGTTGGCATCAAGGTCGACAAGGGTGTCGTTCAGATTGCCGGTACCGATAACGAGACGACCACGCAAGGTTTAGATGGATTGGCCGAGCGTTGCAAGGAATACTACAAGGCTGGCGCTCGTTTCGCCAAGTGGCGCTCTGTATTAAGAATTGGTGAAGCCCAACCAAGCCAAGTTGCCATCGACGAAAATGCCAATGTGCTTGCACGTTACGCATCGATCTGCCAGGCTAACGGTTTGGTACCAATCGTTGAGCCAGAGATTCTTATGGATGGCAACCACGATTTGGAACGTGCTGTTGAAGTTACGCAAAAGGTACTTGCTACCGTCTACAAGAAGCTCCACGAGCACCACATCTACCTTGAAGGTACACTGCTCAAGCCAAACATGGTCTGCCCAGGCCAAGACTGCGCCAAGAAGTACTCGCCTGAGGAAGTTGGCTACGCTACACTAACTGTATTGCAGCGTACAGTGCCAGTAGCCGTTCCTGGCGTTACATTCCTTTCAGGTGGCCAGTCCGAAGAGGCAGCTACCCTTCACTTGAACGCCATGAACCGTGTTGAAGGCAAGCGCCCCTGGAAGCTTACCTTCTCTTATGGCCGTGCCTTGCAAGCTACCGTGCTCAAGACATGGAAGGGTGAGGCCAGCAACGTAAAGGCTGCTCAAGATGCCCTTCTTGTCCGTTCCAAGGCCAACTCAGAAGCCTCAGTTGGCAAATATGCCGGCAACAGCGGCGGTGAAACCGCTGACTTGTTTGTCAAGAACTATGTCTATTAAGACATGGTACTTGATTACATTTATATCAAATACGCGTGTTTTTAGTGATATTTTAATATTAAAAGCACAATCATTATAAACAAATGTCTACCATTTATTATACTAATACATCAAATATTATTAATTAACAATTCATTTATTTATATTTTTTTTTTTTTTTAAATTTTTTATTAATCACATCATTGATTTTAAATGTTTAAATAAATAGATATCATTTGTTAATATAATAATAATATCAGTAACTAGCACCATTGCATTTAAATATTTTAAACAAATATATTTATTATTTGTTATTGCAATAGCAATATTAATCAGTATAATTATCAACTTTAATAAACATCATGATTAAGTTCAATATTATAAATGAATGACAATCATATATAATAATAAATATCAGTGTTGATTTTAGATATTATCAGCCCATTCAACTACACATATGTTTACAAAAAACAAGTACCAACTAAGCATATATTTGTAATATTGTTTATTATTAGCAGCTAATGCTAATACCCAATATCTGTATTATTCTTGTATATTTACATGTGCTGTTAACAAATTTGGTTAAGCACGTGGTATACTGTTTAGTTATATTATCATAGCAATATGGTCATACAATGTCATAAATGTTACAATAATTATGTTTTATTATTATAGCATGTTTGGTGGTCAAATGACTACATTTAGCAACATTCAAGCAATTGAGCTACATATTCGTTCTATTGAACATAGAGCGGGTGATGAGTAGTATTAGATACCAAAATATAATAGTTTGAATACTCAACAGTAACGACAATAAAATTAATAAAATTAATAATAAACAATAATAGGTATCGATCTAACATTACTTACCGCTTATTATGATTATATATGTTAGCACGTATACTGACATATAACATGTATGTAGCCATAATATTCTAAATGTTATGAATTATAGTACAGTAGATAGCTGTCATGACTTCTAGTACGGCATACAGTCTATATGCTGCCAAATCTGCCGCATTCGTTAATTCTCCATAGATCGTCATTGCAGATTGCACTAACAGCAGCTTGTACAGTCTTGATAGTGGCGGTGCAATCTGTCACTGTTGGTAATACATATACTGTTGCCAGATGATCATAATTGTGATCTATACTAAAAACAAAGCATACAACGAGATTTCACAGCATATATTTAACACAACATAAAAACAAGCCAGGAATGCACTTACCGTGTCAAAGAAATTGCTAATACCAATTATCAAAGCAATGAAGTTAATTACAAAAGAGCAATGCAAAGACATAGTGTAGAAGATGTTTGTACTTGACTGGCTACTAGTCAAGTACTGGTACTATCTAGTTAGCATATATGGAGTGTACAAGTATATGCAATGGATATATGCTGTCAAGTGTAAGAAAGAGAAAGGAAATGTATGACGTAGATTGTGAGCTGTGAGCCTGTCAGTCAATATTTATAAACAGCCGAGTTTAATTCATTAATAAATGAAGTGTAAATAATAAAAGCCAATCTACCCAACATGTCAGTACATCATAGAACAGATTGATAGTAAATGAATAAATGCATTAAGAATAAAAGTCATTTTACCACCAAAACTACTCATTATTATAAACATATATTCAGTATAATAGTAAATGTATTAAAAGAATAAAAGTCATTTAACACCAAAATCATTATTACAAAACATATCAATTCTCATCGCATTATAGACTATGGAACAATGTTTATTTATATATATATGCAAGTAATGGTAAAAGATATAGAACAACTAAATACACGTCAATATTATAATTTGTATGATTGTTAGTGAATTCTTACCGTTTATTTATAATACTTTTTGCCAAGACGGGCCTGACGATGTGGCTGCACTCGTAGCGGAAGCTTGAGCGCCGACTGACGCTGCTTCTTCTTTGCTGGCGCTTGTATTATTGCTGCGGCAGGTGCAGGCGGTGTAGTTGGTGTTACTGTTGGTGTTATTGGTGTTGTTGACACCGCTGGTTCTTCTTGGCTCGGAGAAGTAGCGTCAAACGGTATAGCTGCATCTATTTGTTCTTTCTCGTCATCAAACCAAGAGCTGTCTAGTGCCTGCTTGGCTGTATACCGCGTGCCACTGTCAAGGTCTAGTAGCCGCTTCATCAATTGAACGGCTGCAATGTATTAGTTGTTGTTAATAAAATATATTAACTTACCTTGTTTGCTTGGCCCGTTGGCTTTTTCCTGACCAAATGTCGGCGAATGTTGTAGTATAGTTCTCATATACACAGATTGGTTATTTGTAGATCCATACGGCCAATTTCCTGATTGATAGTATATGATAGTTTAGTATAATATGGTTGTTTCTGTTTGCACTTACCTAGCAACATTGTGTGGAGTGTGGCTCCCAAGCTCCACATGTCGGCGGGCTTTCCGTATCCCTTGGCATCCAACAATGCCGAAGGTAGCTGACTTGCAGCCCCTGGTGTGCTATTGATAATAGCAAACATCTTCTCCCGCGCATCAGATCCCAATAGCACTTCAGGTGCCATATAGGACACTGTGCCATAAGCAGCGGTCACAGTGGGCGAGGAGAGGAGGGGGCGTGCCATCCCAAAGTCTGCAAATACGACTCTGGGACATTCCTGTCCATCTAACAACAGCACGTTGTCGGGCTGCTTACCTGTCAGTAATGATGTTAAATATTAAATAAACTACTTACCTTGATATCTAAATAGTAGTAGTGATCGCAGTAACAACAGTGTGCAGTTAGTAATTGTATTAATTAATAGATCAGTGTGCTTACCGTAATGTACAACATCTTTGCTGTGAAGATACTAATAAAGTGTTAGTGCTTGATTAATGTTTTTATAATAATACTTACCTCGATGCCTTCAAGCAGTTGTTTGAAGATATGTTTTGCTTCCATCTCTGGAAGCGCGGATTTAGAGATGATGTAATCGATGAGATCACCGCCTGCCGCGTACTCAAGAAATAAGTACGTGTTCAAAGCGGTGATTTTGTCATCAAGCAATTTTATTACGTTAGAGTGGTTGCCCACTCTGCGTAATACGGAGACTTCGTGATTGAAGGCGTCGATGCCACGCTCTTTTTTTGAGATTTTGACCGCAGCACGCCGACCTGTGCTGCGGTCAAATCCTAAATAAACTTTGCCGAGTGCACCTCTATTGCAAATAATCGATTAGTTAATTAGTTTGTTTAGTTTAATTACTTACTTTCCAATAGACTTATCGGTAATCATAAACCGCGCGTTGATTTTCTATAGTATTAATAACAATGGTATATCAGTAATATTCAAATATGCTTATAGACTTACCTCTTCGTATTCCAAGCTATCTTCTACTTGGACGGGTGTTAAACTTTTAATAACACGGATGCTAACTGTTACTGTTATGCAAGGTTAGAAATGTTAATAAAAATAATTTGTCACTTACCTTCTCTTCCTGGCATTTTAATGATACAATCTCCATTAACTGTTGTTGATACACGGTTAAGTAATCCGATTTCATTGACTAAACTAAATGTCAGTAATTATACCACCATTTATATAAACTGACCCATTAATATCGATAATCCAGCATTCTAAATTACTGGTTAGTAATAAAATGTTAAATAATTATTTACTTACTACACATGTAACAATGCCATTTTTCTAAATTAATTTATAATTAATACCAGTTTATAAAAGCGTATAATGTACTTACCAGTTTATAAAAGCGTATAATGTACTTACCACCAATAATTTGAAATAACCATTTGGCATTGGTTCTTTAGCAAAGCGATATCTGCTGTGGAATATGCGTATAATGTTAGTTTATTACTTTATAAATACATTTAAATAGCTACCGGTATTCATCTGTTCCAAAGTAATAAGGTCGAGTTTTTAACAGCACTATGTCTAAATAATATTTAGCTGTATATATTTATAATGCTATTTAACATACTGCTGGATGTTGCTTCACAGACTTCAGCCCATGCGACAATGCCGACGCGTTCTTCTCTCGGCAAATCGTTCCAACAGTCAGGAACATTATAATACATCAAATCCTCATCACATAGAAGATTTGGTGGCAGTTCTGCGGCAACTGCAGCCGGAGTAAGGGCAGCGGATGTAGAAGCAAAAGTGGAGGTTTGATTGTTATCTTGAGAACTCATGGTGTTAGCAATATTGGATACAGATGTTAAAACGAGTAGACTTCAATTGAAAATGAACGTTAAAAGAAAATGGTAACAAAAAGTAAAGTAAAACATGTTCGTCACGCTTTCCATGAGTTTAAATACACGTACAGTATTAAGATATGATGAGCATTTAAGACAATAGTACAATAATAGTGTTTTATTTTGCAGATATTTAACATAGCACTTGTAGCATATTCAGCTACTGATATTATTGCTGTGTTTGTAAGCTGTAAAGCAAACTATCGCGTTTATCGACAACTTGTATGACATTGGCCAACATACATGGCTACATTATTCTGGTTTGCATATTGATCCTTGCAGTCAATAAGATTACGCGTATATTCTTCTTTTCAGCCAATTAATTCTAGCATACTTTTTGCAATATATTATAATCATATTGCATTTTATTTCCATTTGGCAATATTGAAACTCAATCGGCAGATTATGTGATATACCATATTTTTAAAGGAAAAGCCATTTGTTTACCTAATAAAAGTAATAAATATTGTGTGGATCGACCAATTTGATTGTGTGCGAAATGGCGGGTGCATTTTGAAAAAGTGGGCATTTGCTAACATCTAAAGATACTGCTAGTATAGTAACACGACGTGAATAAAATAGCACGTTTGATTAGATCGCATTAGGCAATTCAAAGGAACTAATGTTGCAAATGACGTGGCAGTTTGCGCAGAACATGACTGACATAGAATGGAAGGCGGATGTAAGCAAGGCAGGCAGGCAGGAATGTAATTGATATACTGATAAGAGGATAAATACAATTACCATCGTATCACGTTTACCTGTATTTCCCCAGTTCTTTATATGGCCGTTAATTACACGCATCAGTTTCACCACAACATATGAACTGATGCTTTTAATTAGCTACCAAAGTGCTATACCAGCAATGTATCTATAGTATAAACTATTTTATTTACACATCTTTAATAAATAGCAGTTTACCATTCTAGCAATTATATATGGCAATACAAGTCAAGTGGATGAATGACGTGTTACAGATAGCACTGTGTACTAGAATAGCTCAACGGGTGCAATACGCCAATAGACAGCACCACATGCTTTCTTGCCTATATTGTCCATTCCAATTGGTAGATGTTTAGACCAGGTTTATAAGAACGCGCATGGAACACTTTTGCCCATTATCTCGCCTTCTTCTGTTTCCAACTGTTAATGTGCTGTAAACCGTTTGTTATGGAGAGCATCAAGTCTAGTAGCTACATCCAGTGGCGTGTGGTCCCCCTGTTGGTTGACCATGAAATACTGTGTTCTTACTTGTGTACTGTATTGAATGTGTAATATGATATTGCAGACTATTGTATTGTACTGGCTCAATAATTATATGGTTGCCTGTAATAGGCGACTGTATACTAGTGTAGTGCGGAGACATGTGGGATGCTAGAGCGTGCAGTGCAGTGTTTAGCAAGTCAGTATTGCTGTGCGCTCCCTCATGTTGATGCGGTGACCTGTGATGGGTGGCTATATGTTAGTGTCCACTTGTTTGTAATGCGCGCTGGAGGTGTGTGGCAGTAGTCAACTTGCTGAACACTGCCATCGCACACTAGATTGGTGTGATATGTGGATCATTTGTGATGAGTGGCACATATCAACTACTGTTTACTTGTGGGTGCTGTTAAATGATTGCAATATAGCGTTAGTCGCAATATCATCTAGAGACCTGAAATCCTTCTGCTGGGGATCAAATGAATAGGCAACCTCAGGACCCGTTTTAGGAATAGATAGTATTTTACGATTAGTTGTAGCGTAGCGTAGACTAGCTGTTATATTGCAATCTTTAATAGTGCATCAGCATATAACAATATGCTGTTTAGTTGTAATTACTGTAGTATTCATAGATGTTTGTCTTTAAACGTCAGCTACAATTGGGTGAGCCAGTAGTTCTGTAACGTTTATTGCTGCATTTAGATTGCTATAATATATTATAACATTTATAAACAGCATCGTCATCTTGGTGGCGGCTAATAAAAGCTATGTGCATCTGGCAAATGGTACTTATGCCCAAGTCGTAGTATTGTCAGTACTCCCGGTGGACGCATAGTCTCTTTATTAGCTGCTGTCTCGATTAACAGCTTTTAACAACTTTTCAACTTGTTTTTTATTTCGTTTGTATAACACTTAAAATAACACTATCCAAACAACAAACAACCACACTACATGTACACTATAAATTATATATGAACAGCGGCTGACTAGATGTATGATATTATATTACTACTAAGCAATACTAAAACATTTCGCTATAGTCATTCGCGCATTGGTGCCAGTCAGCAGATACATTTGGGCTATATTTTTATCATGCACCATTGTTTCTGCATGCAACTTACAATACCGATAATTGTCTTTATTTACACAAGTATCAACTGCAGTATTGTATATTGTAGTTAGTGCTATCGCTTGGTACGGTTTTCCAAATGAAAGAACTGTGTATCCATTTGGTTTTTTACCCCACCAAGTGTTGATTGGTGCTGTTATTGCATGCTTTTGAATGTATTGGTTAAATAAATGAAGCATCAGTAATAGCAAAGAAGGATATTATGTATATTGAACTAAATGATTTTAACAAAGTGTATGGAATGTTTATTGATACAATATGATGTTGTATTAATGGCAGCATTGCTATTGTCTATTTAATTTTACGCTTAGTATTTGCTTTACAATTAAAGTAATACTATTTATTTGGTTCGAATCTATTGATGTTACATAACTAGACTACAACTACATTCAATACTAAGCACACTATTCATTTAAACAATAGTATCACTGATTTAATTAACTAATTAATTTCTGCTATTGTTATTAAAAAGTTTGTTAAACATTCAGTATGGTTTGTGAGCCAAATGACTACATTTAATAACATTGGCATAATTGAACTAGACATTCGTCTTATTAAAGATGGAGCTGGGTGGTGAATGACACCAGCCAATTATCAAAGCAATGAAGGTAATTACAAAAGAGCAAGGCAAAGACATAGTGTAGAAGGTGTTTGTACTTGACTAGTAGCCAGTCAACTACTGACACTATCTAATTAGCATATATAGTGTGTACATATGCAATGGATATATGCTGTCAAGTGTGAAGAAAGAGAAAGGAAATGTGATGACGTAGATTGTGAGATGTGTTGTTAATATGTGAAACTATAATAGTGATGTCATTTGATACCAAACTACTCATTATTATAGAACGAGCTATCAGTAAATAGCGAGTATATTAAAATAATTAATTAAATATAACAAAAGTTATTTGACCCCAAAACTACTCATTATTGTAGAACAATTAAAAGTGAAGCAATAACTATAATAAAACACCGAATATCATTTTACCCCAAAAAATACTCATTATCTAGAATGTATTTTCAGTATAATAGTGAATGTTTTAAAAAATAAATGTATTTAACACCAAAATCAATATAATAGAAGGTGTAAAAATAATAATTATATTAGTAAAAGAAATAAGTGTTATTGACACTAAATGCCATTACTATAGAACTTATTAAAGTAAAATTATTCACTATCATAAATCACCCAATATCGTTGTATTTAGTAACATAAACAATAAAAGCAAAATACTGTTATTATTCAATCTACATGCCATGTTTTCGTAGAGCAATAGCATTGCTGTATACTTCTTGTAGCTGAAGCATACCTTTTTCAAGAGGATCGGCCAACTCTTCATTAAGAATGATTGGTAAGCGTTGTCGTTGTACGCCAATCCACTCGAGTGGCGGTGTTGCATCGCCCATAACACGTAATTTTGGATCAAATCGTACTGGCTCCACAACTGTATAAATCATCTTATTAGCTAATGGATACTTGGCCGTAGCACCACCACCATTATCATTAGTAGCAGTAGCAGTAGCAGTAGCAGTAGTAGCAGTTTTAGCCGCTTCATCGGCCGTTGATAGTGTATCCGCAGTTGATACAGTAGCTGCTTTGGCCATTGGATCGGATTCGTCACTCGTCGTAGCCGCAGGTGTTGACGGTACCGACTTTTTTGGATAATCGGCCGATGCATCGCGTTGATCCATCTGTCGTTTGTAAAGAGCACCTAGTTCTTGCAAGTACTTAATCAGACCAAAATTCAACGCAATGTCTACATGACCAATAAATTCGGTCGTAAATGTCAAATCAGTATGTAGTCCATCGGCGGCCCGTCTAGCTTGTGTGCTTAGTGTAGCGGCGGGCAAAGAAAGAATGTTACGAGCAGTGCCTTCTTGCACTCGAGTTACCCATGCTGACATTGGTAGATCGCGTTCATCACGGCCATCCATCTTGCGACACTGTGTCTTTACAAGTGATAGCATATCGAGTTTGAGTTGCAAGTCACGCTTTGTAATATCACTCGCTGATTGTACGTCACGGATAAGTGATAGATTAAACGTTTGAAGAATGGCTCGCGCACAATCGCTATCGCTAAGATAGTAAGGATAGACAGCAGCTTTAACCGCCCCTATATTAATATTAAGAGCGAGTTTAGGTTGTAGATCTGTAGTGACAAATGCATCATTCACTAGCTGTGACATTGATGTAGACGATCGAGTACGTGTGGGCGGTATCGGTGCCGGTATAGCAATCGATAAACGATTCGTTGTAGTAGTATTATCACCACTTGTCTCGTAATCCAAAAACAGTGTACGTACAATCGATTGTTTTTCCTGAACCAGACCACTAATCTTATCGGCGGTGCGCATGATTAGCGGTATCGTCTTGGTAGCAATAATCGCTTCTACATGGCCAAGATCAATGTTGCAATTTAATTCAATTTGCGCATCATCTAAACCGAAATTAATCCATCGGTCACCTGCACGAGCACGAATGGCTCCTAATTCGGCCAATAAAATACGCTGATACTCATAATCGACCATGGCAGAAAGACCGGCAAAGTCAAGATGTAAGGCTAATAGATACGATGAACCAGGTCCGGTGGGCAGCGTACATAGCAATGAAGCCAAATTAATATTAATTTCTTTGACCGCCAAATCACTATGAATTCTTCCATCAGAACGTAGACCAGCCGCACCCAAACGTAATGATGAGGCAGAAATACGACCGGGAATAGTACGTGATGAAAGTGAAATATTAGTCAATTCAGCCGTGGCTATACCAATGGCTTGACTAAGATCAGCATTAAGTGAGAAGTTACGTAAATTAAATATAATAAAAATACTCCATGGCATTGTTGAATTGCCCAATAGTGTCGATGTATCAGATGTCGTGTTCGTATTGGTTGTTGATGATGATTTTAACATCGCATTATTACTTCGTGTCAGTTTATGAAGTGGTATCGATGCAGGTATTGATGTATTGGATGTTATATCTTCATTGCTCTTTACTACGTCACTATTCATCTTGGTGGTTGACCATCTACTTATCCAGCATCGTTCAAAGGTAAGCCAGTCTTGTAAATGTCGTATATTTAAATCACTTGTTATACCCGGCATATCAAGTATCAACGAAACAGCATTGTCATTACTATCATGATGACCAGTATTTTTTATAGATGGCGATGACACTAATATCGGTATGGTTTGTTCATATAGCGATGGCTGTACAATCATCGATGCACTGCAAACAATAGCACCAGTCGCCGCTGATAAACAGTGTTCAGGCGAAAAGGCATGTTGAACACGTACAGATAAATCTAGAATACGACCACTAAACGTTAATTGACGTCGATCTTCATGGCCAGGTGTCAAGGCAATTAGTAGACGGCCATCAGCCCAGTCAAGTAAGCCAGATACTTGTGCGGTGGGTTCGCAACTAAGTTTTACCTGAGTACGTGATAGTCGTAATAGATCGAAATAGGCATATTGGGAATAGATATAGCTGCGGCTGTAGCTGTAGTATTAGCCATGGCTGATGTTTCTGCTTCTGCTTCCTTTTCACGTAATAAACGCCCTTTATCTATTATCAATGGTCGTGGAGTCATTTGAGGCGATGACTGAGCCAGACTTGATTGTAGACCTGATAGTAATTCATCAATAAACGGTACTAGTGTTGGGTAGAGTACATTTTCACTAGCATGGATATGTACATCAACATGGGCTCGTTGAGCAGCCGCTGCTTCAAGATTTTTATGAGATGAACCTAGTGGTAGTTTAACACTTGTACGCAGACTAAGACCCGGCACTACTAAACAGTTGTCGTAGTTACGACGTAGATTAGTTTCTGCCAATGGCTGTTGTGATTGCTGTTGTTGTGATGCTGCTTGCTGTGTTGATGTAGATATTGATGCGCCTAATGGTGGATGGGATGATTGAGCCGTTCTACCACCAAATCGCGCAGATACACGCTTTGAAGGGTAATAACTACTTGTACTATGCTTATTGTTGTTAGTCTCCGAATTAGGTGTATGTCTTAATAGGCGCGGTAGATGGGGATGGAATCGACAGGTACCACTATCAATAGAGAGACGTGCCTCAATGGCGAGTAGAATCGATTCACCAGCATCATTATTCGTATTCGTATCAATGATCGGTGCTGTCGCTGTATCAGTATCTACCGTATTGGTATCTAGTGCTTCAATAGTGAGGAATTCAAATCTGTCCCGACTATATTCCCAAATAGCACTTAATGTACCAATATGATGGACTACTTGTGAATCGATATCCACCTCTAATCCATCGGCCCATGCATCAAACCAGACTTGCTTCATTTGGCGTGTACCTGCTGCGTGTACTTCACATTGCAGTGCCGGTAATAAGACACGGTTTACGCGGGGGTGCCATGCTGGATCAAAATGCTCCTCCACACTTTGATTAAATCTTGGTACAAATTGAATATAAAAGTTGTTTAGCAGACCACAACTGGCCTCCCATCGACGTGTTAATAAATCGATGGCCGTGGCAGATATAAGAAAGGCTGGTACACCGTGTAAATGGTCATGATGACTATGACTCGATGATTCTGTGTCTCCGCCACTATTGCTTGTACTTGTAATGGACATCATAGTGCCACCTTCCCAGTCACGTACTAGTGGCATAGCTACGGTGAGTCGGCTTACTTGAATAGAAATGGATTTATCCTCTAGCAGGGAACGGCCTGTCTCTTTGTATTTGGGCAGCTCAACATCAAGCGACCGCAACATACGACGTGTATTATCCGTTAATCGCTGTATTTCACCCGCTTTTGCTTCTCGTCGACGTGATAATTCACGACTATAAAAAATGGCAAAATCGACCAGTTTACCCAGTGCTACCGGTTGCATTACTGCATGGGCCCGATCAATACAAATGTAAATACGACGTGCACAAGCATCTGTTGGCAAATGATCACTACGCTTCATAGATGACCGTTCTCTAAAGTTTTGCAACTTAAAATCCAATAGAATAAAGGCCAGTCTTTTGTGACGCCATTGTTTATCGCGTGACCATGTACTGGCCATTACTACTGAACCATGGCATAATGATAAATTCAATCCTTTAGCCACTACCTTCCAGTACATCTCTGAATCGATAGAGAACGGCTTTGTTTCAATATGATTTGTTAAATAGCCACGTAGTACATCTGATTCTAGAATCATGGCTGCTGCTGGACTAACTGCTGTAACGCGAGCACTAAGTAATGCCACACTAATGGAATAATACAGTCCCAGTCCACTATTTTTTGTTGTTTTATCGCTAATATCACCTTGATTTGACTCGGGACTTGTATCCTGACTAATGATTGCCGTATTACTTGTACTATAGCGTTTTTTGGCTGCCACAAATACTTCTAATGCATCGTTTACTTCATTGCCTAGTAAACCTTGAATGGTGATTACTTTGTCCATTAGATCAGCATCAAGTACTAAATCAACAAAATCAACCGTTACCACAACATCTAACAAATTGACATTAGACGTGTTGGCGGCATACGTTTTCGTCGTTGTCGTATTATGCGTAGTGGATATAGGTGGCGGTATTGGTTTATGTCGTGATTTAGCCATCGATGTAACATCCCGTTGATTATTATTATTGTTACTATTGTTATTACTTGTAGAAGTAGAAGCGGGATTATGCTTAAATCTATATCGACTACCAAATCGAATAGCCGGTATAGGAAATACACCATGGCTAATCGTATCATTAGACGGTAGTAGTTGTGGTGTATTTGTCGAACGCGTTGAAAACTTCACTTTCTGATCATGTATTTGTCCTTGAATATCGACTACTTGAGACTGGCCCGGTTGCATCGTTAACATTAATTGACGGGCTATATAACAACCGCTTAATGAGGGCAGTGTATCAGCGTGTAGTGTTAACGTGTCAATAAGCAAATGAACTCTTAAACGACTCGCTAATAGTTGAAGCCAATCTTTTGATTCAGTAGGTGTGGTGGATATGACTTGCATCGGTACAGGTGTTGCCGGTTTACGCGTTTGTTTCCACTCATTACGTATTCTATGTAGTAGAAAGTCATAAGTGGGCAAGTTATCCGTTTTCCACTCTTCAACAAAGTGATACAGTTTTAATAAACTTTGTGGTATACGAATAGATATGCCACCTAATCCACCCATGACATTCAGTAGATCCGGTAGTGTTGTCATCGATTTTAATGGATCAAATAGCACGGCAGATCCATTAATACTTTGTCGATTTAATTCAATTTCCAGCAATGTAGTTGGTGGATGTTTCATTCTTAATGAATGAGGTTTAATTTGCAGCTCTTGAATAACAACATCAAATCGACGTAACATGGCCGAAATAGTAGACATAACAGCCATATTCACCGCTGTGGATGGTGACGATGATGGCGTATTGCTGTTTGTTGTATTAAATGGCGTTAATAACATCGTTAAATGAAGGGCCGATAATTGACTACGTAATAATAGATTATGTGCAGAAGCTGTAATAGTCATTAGTTGTAACGATACAAAACATTGAACAGTAATATTACGGCGTAGATGTTCGATCCATTTCATTGTAGTAACATTATTTGTAGGTGTTGTGACAGGTGCTGTAGATGATCTTGATGTAAAGTCATTTGAATACGGCCTATTGACTCTTTGCTGCTGTTGTGCCAGGCTATCCCGTTCATACATGAAATGATTTAATGGTTGATAGGCAGAGAAGCTGCGCTGTACCTCAAGGGCATGTTTAATCAGCGATAACATACTAGGTGATATATCAATATCTATTTGCGATACGGAGAATCGAGCTAGTATTGACAATTTAGCATCGGGTGTCCATCGTGAATAGTCGCCATGGTTGTCGCGTCGTCGGCTTTCAAAGTTGGCAGTAATTGGACCAATGGCGATATTATTCTCACTTTTCGGTTCGTAAATACATACATGAATACGCGCAAGTCTATAAGAAATGCCGGCCTTTTCACGAGCTAGTCGATCCAGTAGTGTGTCTAAATCGAGTCCTTGCTGTCTTAAGCCAGCCGGCAAAGCACTGACAGAAGTTCTAGCATCAGTAACTATGGGTCGTCCAAACAACTTGTCGAGTAAGTAGCACCGACTATCTCGCTCGTTGTCCCAATGAATCCATGTACTTAGATGGCGACGTGTAGCCTCGTATAACTCTTCAAACCGTAAACGATCTTGTAGATCCAACGAGCGAATACGCTGTTTAACTCTGTTAATCTGTATAGCTGATAAACTATGGGCACAATGACGCAATCGAGCGAGTAACCACCAGCCTGAATCATTTTGAAATGCTGGCGGTGATAGACGCCAAGCAATGGATGGACGCGTTAAGAATGCTGCATCACCACCAGGCATAACTTCTTTTGCTGACGATTCAGCCAATGCGGCCACTAATAGCCGGTCCCGTGCTGACCATCTTGCAGCAAATGGCTTTAAAATACGCTCTAATTGATCAACAAACGATAGCCATGATACAGCAGCACCTGCAACAATCTCTATCGCTTGATGAACACAAGTAGCCGATATACTTTGCATATCCAAAACAAGCCGATCTTCAAGCGTGCCACCACCACTTAATTGTATACTAATATCATCGGCCGAACAACTAACCACCACAGGTTCATTACGGCCACTATCTTGTTGTTGCACTGTTGTAGATGGTTCAATTGAACACATCACACCTGGAATACCTGTAATGCCGGTGAAATCAGAACTACTAACAAATCGTAGATTACTTCGTACGCTGCCCAGTGATACGTTAAGTTTTAATTGCGGTAAATCCTTCGATGCTTCAACAGTTTGCTGGGTTAAACGAAGCGTAAACGCGTCCAGTATTACTTCAGCTGCACATAATAATGTACCCGATAGATCATATAGTGTACGATGATTTGAATAGCCATCATAAGAGGTAAGGTCGGCCGGCAATGCCACATCTTGAATGGCATTTAAATGAATACACGGACGGCCACTGCCCATAAAGTAGATGTAACACGGGTTGGATTATGGGCTGTAAAGAACCGCGACATATAACCGATATGAAGTGAATCAAGTAATTTATCCGGTGATCGATCCTATAAAAATTTTATTAGCAACTGTTGATATATATATATGTGTGTGTATATGTGTAAATACTTACTTCACTGTCTAATGATTCTAATAAATCACCCACAATACGTAAAAATACAGGTGTCACTAATAAATCAACTGATCTTTGCATATCAATAACAAAGGCTGATCGATGTTCTCCATCCTCAAAATAGTTGATAGTTGTACTGTCATAATGATCACGGACAAATTCACGCCACATGTCATAGAAAGGTGGCCGCCATGATTCATCGGTAATTGTTTCTTCTTGATCCATCTAATTAAATACCGTAAATATAGTATACTATATACTATATATATATTTACCTCGGGATTGAAACGAGTAAGTGGTGGTTTAATGTAAATATGACCATTGCCGCCTGGCTGCCAAGATCTTTCTATTTGGAATCGACGTAAATATTTATGATATGGAATAGATAGCGGCTTTGAAGGGGCATCTAATAAAACATCCTCATCTATTATATTTATATTAGTATAAATAACTATTGAACAATATAGCGTACCAGGTGAATAAAGTAGCGCTTCATCATCATTTAATTCATCTTCAATATCACTATCATTATCGTCGACATCACGTCCTTCATAAGTGGATCGCGAATGTCGACTTTCCCATGCCGTACGAAATGATTCAACGGCTGAACTACGTCGACTAAGTTTAGATCGATTCGATAACGAATATCTATGATATCAATAAATACACATTAATAGCCATATTATTTCTATTATGATTTATTCTATATTTACTTACCGACTAGGAGATGTCAGTAGATTTAAATGTTCCCCGCGCTCATCTACTCGTCCCTCCTCCTCCTCCTCAACGCCTGAATCGCTATCAGATCCTGATATATCTTGTTCATGATCCGAAATATCACGTTCTACCGGGAAGCTTTGAGAACCGGCTGAATATTGACCTGTACTATAGCTTTGTAAAGAGTGTCGATGGATGGCCAATACAGTTGAGTCATCATCTAATAATTATATCATATTCAATATACAAATATTAAACCAGTAGCAATTAAATAATTACCAGCAAATGATGGTTGAAATGGTGGAATATACAAGGCACCTTGGTGATCAGGTCGCGTTAGTTCATCTCCCAGTGCTAAATACATGGCTATTAGTCACGCTTCTATTCTACTATACCATTATCCAGTATTTAGTTACCTTCGTGTATAGTATCAGTATCAGAACTATATAGAAAAGCGCATCTCCGTGTTTCTCTATCTTGATCGTGTATAAAGTTGCGTTGTTGTTCTCGTTTTTCATACCAATCTGATGTATGTGTATAGGCGGTGAAATCAATTGATGTCTCCACATAAGCTACTTCTGTCCATATAAGCGTTTCAGCCGGCAACTATTCAGTTACTTATTAACACTACTGTAATGACAATAACAACAAAAATAATAAATCACCATCTACTTACTATCGCAGGATCATTGGCATTTGATTTAGTGGCTGCTAAACTACGTAGAATAACTTGTGGTACAGCCACTAACGTCTTCTTACTGTACTTCTCGCCAATAAGATTCTGGAATTCTACTCGAATGCCTTCTGATATAAGCAGTTGGGTGGCCGTTTCTTGACTGCCCCAAATAGTTAAATCAATTTGACGTACACCCACTCGTAGAAAGGTAACATCAGGATAGCCGGATGGTGAAAGCTGATGAGGTAGTGCATTTTCAAAGTCATCCATTTGATAATCGAGTCGTTGAACAGCCGAAACAACTGCTTCTAACAAGGCTGGACGTACTCGGCCCGATAACTGTCCAAGATCAATTTCCCAATGACATACATATGTAAGTGTATTGGGCATTGGACCAAATAGACGATGTCCATGAATACTCAATTCTACATTTATTAACGCTAAAATAACGACGACAACAACATGTGTACTTACCATCTAGATAGATACACTCGGTACGTTCCCACATAGAACGAGCAGCTGATGCTTGTGTACGACGACCACTCATGGCCGGTGATCCACGTGATAGTTTGATAGGACTTGATGAAATAAACAAATCTAATACCATATTATTATATAAATATCATATAGTAATATGAATATTTACCTTGATAAAAACTAACATTACGATTATCAACTTGAAGTTCATCAAATTCTAAAAGTAATGGCCGTTCTCCAAGACTATACAGTGTTTCGGGTAGAAATAGAAACCCTCGAGTAATAACGGCAATAACATGTACTTCAAATTGATTAGAAGCCGGCTATTTATAGTTATCATTAGATAAGTAATCTGACTAATATTCATACAATACTAACCTTCGATGCTTGACGACGTCGAACTCGTAGTCGTCGAGATGTTGTATCATTTAATCCATTACGGTAGTCATCAGTTGTAGTGAAATCAACGTATTCACCAAAATAGTTATCAGCCAATATAATAATATATCGAATAATAAATCCAAATAAACGACCAGTAACATCATCCACCTAAATAATTAACAATTAATTAGTAATGGGTAATAATGGATAACAATAATAATAATAGCTTACTTTAATACGTAATGTTAAACAATCTACATGATCGACATCAACTTGTGGATGATATTCAAATGAGCCACCTAGTTCTAGAATGCCCACAGATAAGCAATGACGAGCCTCTTCGCTTAAAAATGCACCATTTGTATCTAATGATGGCAAATCCATTGATAATCCAGCATCAGCCACCTAGTGTTCAATAGTAATATTTAATAAAAGTATAATAGTTATATTAATCCTACCTTAATTTGAAATGGCATCGATACTTCTTGTGGTAAATAATCAAAGAATTGACTTTTAAACTCCAATGCAAAAATGGGTGTCGAAAGTGTAATAAATGCTAGCATTAAAATTAGTAACATTCTATTAGCAAGTTACACATTTTCTCTTACCATTCTCGTCAAAATCATTGGTTTGATTAATCACATTGTGTTCATTGACACACATACGAAGTTTCAAATCACTTAAACTAATGTGATACTCATAGGCCATCGGTATAAAGTGGGCCATATCAGCAGGAGGGCCTGCCGTCCAGTCATTGATTAAATCCACCACTAAAGTGATATGGTCACGTAACAGAAATATTTCTGGCTTATTCACCGATACTGAATAAGTCCATAGTCGTTTGGCATTCCATATACGCGGTGATTCCATATAGCCTACAAACTAATAGACATAAAACATAAGTATAATATATATATATATTACTATAACTATCATAACAAATAAATAAAAACTTACTCGACACTCTGAGGCTAGTAGTAGTGAAGCATAGTCAACACTTGTCGTAATATCTACATTACGCATATACAACTCTACTTTTGTTGTATAGCCTATATCATCAACAATGGACGGTACCACAACCGATAACGATGAATCAGGGGCCATTTGTAGATCTAACCAGCCATAGGGTCGTGCGGCTGCTGCACCTCGCGGATGAGTTGGTGATTGACGAGGCTCAGATACATGTAACCAGTCCTATAGCCGCCACCATTAAAGCAATATTTACTAGATGGTAGACATTACTTACCTTTGATGGCTCTCTAGTTGGAATACGGAAATTGGTATCGCCCATAAATTGGATATTTAAATTAAATGCCGTATGCATACGTGGATCATTATGCTGTAGAAATGGTGTTACGCGTTGATTACGGTAGATGGCCGGATAGAAAAAGTCTTGTAGTTGTCCTCTTCATGGGTAATTAATAATTAATGGCTACTATAACGTACATCTATTATATTCTACCTTTGGTTATCGGCCCATGGCCCATATTGTATAAGACTATTGGTTATTGCTAGTTGTAATCCCCATTCTGGTGCTATATCTCCATTACCAATCTTGTCATTCTCTATCGATAAATGCTGGTCCAATGGTGGCACCGTTCCTATAGTATACCATAGAGTATAAATATTATAACGTTCAAATAGCCAAATAGTCATCATATTTACCAACCACATCGGAATAATAAAGAATATCTAATTGACTGCATTCTAGAACATCTGCCACTGCAGCGTATTGCATTTCCTTATTAGTTAACGAATCATAGGCAGCGGTAATCTAAAGTCAAGAACTAATCTAATCTAATTGATCTATTGCTATCACTATTATACGCATAAAAAGGATATTGCTTAAGATTAGGTGTCATTTCATATTCTGACGTATCTTCTTCGGTGGCCTCTATTGAGTTGCACAGACACCAACGTTGGAACCATCCACGTCTAAACAATAAATAGCCTATCAATATCAAGTGTGTGGTTGATAATTACAAATACTTTTGTCTAGCCATATTCGTATAATTACGCCATGTTTTATCAATTTGGCCATAATCAGCATGTTCTCTTAGTGATACACGGACTCGACCTAATTTCATAAACAATTGACTTTGGTAGTAATCAAGTAGTGATTTGGCCTATAACAGTAACAGTAATAATAGTAATATGTTATATAAACTATTCGATAATTAATAGACTATTTACCCGTGTTGCCGTATAAACACCACCGCCTTCAGAAAATTCAATAGTTAACAAACTTTCTAAACGTGAATTGCCAATAACAATAGCGCCAACCCGACAATCAATCTGTATTGGCAGTAATTTCAAAAATATAGATGAATCAAGATATTTCCTAATCTTATCCAGCTCCGTTTCACCTAATTAAAGCAGCTATTAAACATTGAATAACCATCATATAATATTGATTACGTGACGACTGAGTAGGTGTTCTCTCGGATGTTCGCTCTTCCGGCTCTTGTTCAGGATCCAATTGCCTTTTGGCATCTCTATACGTTTCTGTATTATTGTATATAAATACTTCTACACCCTCAAGGATGCAAATAATACGACACGGCAAATCTTCATCTATTAAATCGATACTATTAATAACATCGCTAATTGCATCAAATAAATCACATACCAACTTGGCTTGTAGGCGGATCCATGTTAGTGGTGGCAGTATGACCACGTACAGCCTTTAACCAATATCTAAATGTCACATGCCCCTGGAGGATGGACAGTGACATATTTTCACCAACATAGTGGATGTTCTTAAATAGAATACGTCCCGCTAATATACCAAACTGTATCGATTCTATTCAAAACACATTTATACATTACTGAATAGCTAAATGTGTCTACACTTACCGATACTTATGTAGGCCCTATGTTTACGCCATATATATAAGCGTAAAAAGTACGACAGTAGGAATGCAACAAGACGATTGAAAAAGAAAAGATAAAGCACGACTATTACTACTGTAATAATACAAAATATCAAAAAGTTTGAAAAATGACCAAGTTCGTTGATGGGCGGTGTCGTGTTGCCGTCCATGATTACTCTCGCTCTCTTTCTCTCTCTAGTAAAACTAATAGGATATGTTATTTGATATAGTGTCGTTGTAGTGTTGAAAAAGAACGGTATTAGTTAATGGAAAGTGGAGAAATAATACACAAAGGGGCACTGACAATGACAGCGAATCAAAAGTGTCAATGTAACCGGTTTAACGGTTTCTCAATAAAATACGAATGTAATTTAGTCAAACAATTTATAAGATATAGATAAATGTTTGATTTAATTATATGTTGTAGTAATGATATCATTCTATCCTATTGATAAATAAGAAGAATGGCATACTATATGGATGGTATTACAGTCTAATAGACGTAATTTAGGCACAAACAAATAAAAAACCATACTAAATTTAAGCGCTACCTTCTCGCTGCTTCCATGCTGTACGGATTTCTGGCGCCATTTCAATAAGCTATTTGCCATAATTAGTATAGCTGATGGTTAACAATGACTTGCGTATAGTTACACACCTTATCCTCTTCCACGCCATCCTCAATACTTTTCATAATCTTCTCGACTACACTGATATGGTTGGCCGTTGTCTTGTCGTCTCGGAATCGCATCATCTTCCATTGGTGGGGAGGGACGTGTTGTGGATCATAAACTACCTCCATAATACGTCCTTCTCTGATCTGGCCGCGGTATTGCTGCCATTCTTCAATGGTAATGCCCAATGTGGCATAGAATGAATGAACAGTACCCGATTGCCAAACCCAAAGTTCAACTGTAGGTGGTTGACTGGCAGCATCAGGACCGCTTGGAGAGACAAGATGTACTTGTAAATCCATAGAGTTCTCATTAGGTGGTTTCCATTTTAATCTAATACAGATGGTGATGCCAATATCAATACACTATGCTTTATACACAATAAACTTACATTTTATTACATGTGCCTGGCACATAGCCTGCCACCGATGAAGTAAATATAAGACCATCGGATTTGTGATGAAGACGAGGTATTTCCTCTTTTATTACTCGCTCTAATCCATACGAAAGTTGCATTCGTTTGGCCAAGACTCTATCATGTGACGGAAATAGATAAACTTATACGTTATATAGATATTTATCCCACTTACTCGAACGGTGCAATAGACGCGAGTTGTGGACGTACCCGTAACATGGCATGATACGGTTTCAAGACATGATCTCTTAAATGCTAATATACATCCAATTAGTCATCATGTTATAGTGCATAGTAATTAGTCACATACGCCCAACCGAACAGTAAATGGTCTGTCTGTTACATTCTTGCCACCAATAGTTAATAAGTCAAATGCCATAAAACGTAGAGTAAACTACAGTATAGACAATGGTGGTTATTATTTAAAACTATGCCCAGTATTATGCTATTACCCGTCCATTGGATTCAACATCTAAAACTAATTCGCCATCTAAAAGAGTGTCATGTTGCATGACCGAAAATGAAGCATCACCAGGAGCTGGGAACTGGATGTTATTAACATAACGATAAGTATTTTTACGGTCTATCTACATTACAATTAGTCAAGTGGGTGCTGTAGTTGCCCATCTTACTAAATAAGTGTAGCCTTTATTGGGGCCATTCGATAACATTAACATAAGACAGCGTTGTCCATCGGTTTTCTCGCAAACAAAATAGCTACAGTCGTAATAAATATACGCTCTTTGTCTACAGCTAGTACTTACTTTTCCCTCTTAAGCTCTTCTAAACTATCTAGCGTAAAACTAACCGGCTGCGAGCCTGATGGGGTGCGTATGCGTGTGCGTATGCGGGAACGCGTGTTATATCACTACTCGACAATACTCTCGACTCCTTACCTGGAAAGCTATATCCCATAGCGCGTATAGAAGAACACAGCACTATCAGTCATGGATATTACTGCTGTGCATTCGTTTCCCCTACCGTTCATGGCCCAATTGCAATAGTGTGGCTACTCTAGAGCGTAATTCACGCTCATTGACAGGATCAAGACGAGTACCTGGTACATCGGGAATATCACCACGCTGTACAGTCCTTGTTCCGCCCGAATTCATACTGTCAGTAATGCGGACAATCAGATGACACAAACAGTGGTTGGTGGTAGTAGAGCAAGAAAGCCAAAGTATAAGCTGGTTTACTTGTATATGTCCGCACACTACAAGAAGTAGAAAGGAAAGGTGTAAAATAGATAAAGAATTGACCGCCAAACATTGTAATAAGCAGAGTCTGACACATCCTAGCTTCCGTTGATAATAAGATTATCATTGCATATCATGCCTTGTCCTTTATCCTTTCATTAACATAAATAGTTATTTGTTTAATAGATTGTACATTATATTTGTGTTATTTACGTTGTGGATTAATGGGCTGTAGTAATAACACTTTTAAATACAATTAAGCACTCATCCATTACTATAACATGTATAATATTGCATCCAACATTGATTGATTCATGTTTAGTTATCAATACAATAATGTAATTAATTAGTTATCTTTATTATTGCTTTAATATTGATCTTACATTACAAATATGTTCAAAATACAATAGTACAATATTAGAAAATAGAAAAGATTATTCAGATGCAATAATCCATGCTGTACGTAGATGCAACGACTGCAGAACGATATGGAATTGCAATCAATGGCTTCTATTAATATTTGATCAACCTTTCTACACATAGCCAACAACAACAATAATCAGCCTCAAATGTTTCAATGAAATCAACTAGTATGTTACATTCTTTTATCTAAATCAATTTATTAACAGCATTTTAATAGAAAGTAATATAATTATGTTATGCATAACAGCATGACTCTGATTGGAATAAATTTTACTTTAGTGACTCAAAATATAGGAGTCAAAGTACAGTTCAATCATAAGGCCATTACAATAAATAGGCATATTTATGATTTAAACTGTGCTAATAAAACCTTGCTCTTCAATTAATAATACAGCTTTAGCTTATCATTTGTAGCTATCATTATTAATGAATAGCAATACAATATGTCGCTTTAAAGAATAGACTGCTGTATTCATTACAGTTATTGGTTATGCTGAGTTTTGCATATCAACTCATATTAATTGAATAAAAATAAACCTATTTTTAAATGTTAGCGGAGTTTAACAAGTACTGAGTTGCTATTGCCGCCGAGGTTCTATGACGCAGTTTAAATGCTAAAAATTACGGTTTGTATTATTTATTTGCGAGTTATTTATATCTAGACAAATAGCAATAAAAGCATAACAAATAGACGGCCATTTTATTATCGTATAAATAAAAGCTGTAAAATGACGTTTGTGTGCCGATCCATCGTATGTACGTGTGACAACTACAGTAGCACTCTATTTGGTCGTTTACGTGTAGCTTCCTTGCATGCTGTGCTTTGAGGTAATCCACTCACTCGCATTTGGACGTTTTCAAGCCTTGTTCTAATTCTCAATTTTTCGGTCCCTTTCTCGTTCACTTTCTCGTCTAGTGCTTTACACCGCACGCCATTGTAGCCCTTTGATTAAACCAACTAACTTTTCAGTACTGCTGTTTGCCTATTTGTTACAAGCAAGTCGTGTGTATTTCGTTCTATCATTTTACTTGTTTGTAAGTCATCTAGGCGGCATCCTTGCTCTATACTTGTCCACTTAAGCTTTCATTCGCTCAATAGACACGTGCTAGTGCTACCAACATGTCGGTGGTGTCTTCGGCTTCGTTCGCCACGGCCTTCTACGTGAGTGGCTATACCGAATGATGCACACGCGTTCTAACCACCTGCTGTACGACCATAGGACAAGGATGACCAGGGTGTAGAGATTTTAATGAATAAATTGCGCCAAGCAAAACAGACAGTGGTCCAGGTACAGAATATGTTTGCTCAGCGGTAAGGCTTGGACCAAGGGCGTTGAACAATTACTGATGCAGGGAAATAGAGCCAGTATTGAGGAAGAGTATGGTAAAAAACTACTTAAACTTTCCAAGGCATCACTTGGACGGGAGGAAACAGGGCAAGCAGTGGATAATACAGCTAGTCAAATTTAGCTAATAGATGTATAATAGAACTGTGCAAAGTTCGTTAGGAAGTATTAGAAATGAAATGGAATTTGTCGGCCGTTCTCACTTGGAATTGGCCGCGTTGATTCGCAGTGAGCTAGAACAAACGACTATTGCGTTTTTGGCCACACAAAAGGAACAGCGTAAAAGTGTAGGTCAATTAGAATGTTGTAGAACGGCATGGGCTCATTTGTAAGCAATGATACAGCACACAGCAGTTATCGAGCGTAGTATGCGAACTAAAGCACTCCATACAGCTTCTATGCATAAGGTAAATGAAGTACTTTAAATAGAGGATGGTTAGCTAATATTACCATGGATATTGTGTTATTAGGCCAAAGAACGCTACGAAGCAGAGTATATGCGGGCCAATGGCATGGCACCTCAGCGTTCGTCAGGGGTAAGTAGCATATCTATAGTATGAATGCCTACAAACCGCGAAATTAGATGATGAGCAAATTAAACATGATTGGTCAGGGCAATAGTTCAGGACGGAATCCAGGTTGGTTATAGTATATAATACGAAATGACATAACTTACAATCTATTTATTATACGGTATTATAGAATTAGAGTATCAGGAGGCATGCGAGAAACTACAGTCTGTTACTCAACGTTTTGACAATGACTGGCGACAAGCATGCGATGTAAGAGCGTTAGTAAATGATGTGTGTATTATTATTAATATTACAATAATGAATAGAAATTCCAAATCATGGAAGAGGAGCGAATTGAATTTTTACGAAATATATTCTGGAATTACGCAAACATCTTTGCCGGTGTATGTGTGACCGACGATGAGGTAATGTGACCGATATGGTGTTTAATAAATTGTCTAATAGTTGCAAATGTAATATCTAGTCATTTGAACGGGTTCGTCAGTCTTTGGAACAATGCGATATTGACCATGATATTGCAACATTTGTTGAGCTTAAAGGGATTAATGCGGGTAAGTCAAATGATTGAATTGAATAAATTAGCTGCTAATACTAATTACTCATTTAGTAAGCTTTAGTCGTTAAAATTGAACTGTACTAATTACTTTGTAAAGATACCACCAGTGAGTGCACCACCAACAGCTATGGGATATAATTATCCAAATACCACACCATCACATCCTCACAATTCTATGTCTGCACCTGGCGGTGACTATAATCATGGACAAATTAATCGACCTGAGGAGCAAGTATACAATAATGCTCATCCACCTCAAGGGCAGACTTACCCTCCACCACCACCACAGCAACAGCAACAACGACCAATATCACAAAACACACCTGCTGGTATAGCTGCTACACCAGCAGGCTATCCACATCAGGCACCCAATCCTGCTATACCCGCCACCAATACTACAGTGAGTACTAATTACTTTTACTTTACTTTATTAAACTTTGAATAGGTACAACAAACGTCACCTGAATCAGGTAAACAACCTGAGGTTTATGCCAATGCACCATCAAATCCATCAATGGCACCAGCACCACCACCACCAGCAGCAGCAGCAACAGCAGCAGCAGCAACATTGACAGCAACAATACCATCGGGCGCATCAACAATGCAACCTCCAATGGGCGGTCAAACCTCTGGTGCTCCATCAGCAACTGGCGGCACAGAAAAAGAAGGATTTCTAGGTAAGCTTACATAATAAATAGCGCTGGCAATGTAATTAACTATTTATATCATTGTAGTAAGAGCTATATACGACTACGATGCCACTATGGAAGAAGAAATGTCATTTAAGGAAGGAGAGATTATTCGCGTAATAACAACTCAGTTAGACGGCTGGTGGGAAGGCGAGATTGAAAGTAACAATGGAATACGGCGTGGTCAATTTCCATCCAATTTTATCGAGCCCTTAATTTTCTAAAGAGAATAAACAGTCATTCCGTATAGTTAGTACATAACATGAACGATATGCTATTTAGTGCGTAGTTAATTTATAATGTTGTAGTTTTATTTATCTGTTATAAGTTTATATTTTATTACAAATAATCATTATAAAACAGTATTCTGGATGCAAGTAATACATATATATGTATAATAATTTGATTAAAATTGAATAAATTGGTGCATTTATTAGTAGTTGATATATAAATGGACTGGAGGATAATTGCTTGAAAATCTTGGTTGTTACCAGTGTATACTTAAAGTGTATAGACTGGCATTCCAATTACACTACGAATGCTAATGTCTTGCATGTACTGGTTATCCTATAGTATAAATAAACATAGTACATGCCATAGCGCTAGCCTACAACTCAATAATATATAATTTCACTTACATGTTATGAGCTATTAAACACAAGCATTGTATAGCATATATTTAGTGTATAGTTAACTAATACATAGTGTTACTTACGACCTACTAATGCAAGTTATTGAACACACGCATAATGCATAATAGATGTTTAGTGTATAGTTAATTATTATACAGTCTCACTTACTGCCTATTATTCAAGTTATTGCACGTACAGAATACATGGCATGTGTTTAATTTATAGTTAATCAATTTACAAGTATTTCTTACTGACTATAATACATGTTAGTATACATATATCACGATACGGATCCAGTGTCTAGTTATTAATATATAATGGCGTTTACGTCCTATCAATACAGGTTATTAATCCACATGGTGCATACCAGATTTTAATAGATAGTCAGTCAGTATACTATGCCACT
Source organism: Syncephalis fuscata (assembly GCA_025786725.1). Classification (NCBI taxonomy): domain Eukaryota; kingdom Fungi; phylum Zoopagomycota; class Zoopagomycetes; order Zoopagales; family Piptocephalidaceae; genus Syncephalis; species Syncephalis fuscata. Next base: position 68,462 of record JAHLTZ010000039.1, on the reverse strand, counting down.
TACTTTTTATTAATACAAGTTGTCAAGCATACAGCACACATGACATATGCTTAGTTTGTAGTTAATCGATCTAAAATATCACCTACCAGCTGTCAAGACAAGTTATAAGACATATATGTATAATAATATAGGTTTAGTGTATAATTAAATACCATAAAATATTACTTACGTCCTGTTAACACATGTTATCAAGCAAGAAATTATATAATATATTATTAATATGTAGTTACTAATAGATAGTGCCACTTACCCGCTACTAATGCAAATTGTGAGAATAAATGGTGCATTACATATGCTTAACAGATAGTTGATTTGTATAAAACACCACTTACGGCCTATTAATACAATGCTCAAATATAAACATTGCATAGTACGTGTAATTAGTTTATGGCTGACTGCAATATAAGCTCACTTACTGACTATTAATACAGATTGTCAAATATACACGGTGCATAGTGTATAATTAATATATAACCAATCAACATAGGGTGCCACTTACTGGCTATAATGCAAGCTATTAGACATGTATGTAGCATGATGCATATTTAATGTCTAGTGAACTAGTATACAATGGCACTTACGAGCTATTGGTGCAAGTTGTTAAACACCAAATGTATAACATAAGTTTAGTGTCTATCCAACTAATACACAATGGCACTTACTTTCTATTAAACACAAATGTAGAAACATACATAGTACGTGGTATATGTTTAGTGTACAGTTAACTATAAGATTCCACTTAGCAGCTATTAATCCAAGTCATTAAATACAAATAATGCATAGCATATGCTTAGTGTATAGTTAATTAAGTAAACCTTTACCTACAGCCTATTAATAATATATTAGGTACACGTAACATCAAACGCATATGTTTAGTATGTAGATAATCAGCACACAATGTCTTACCATCTTATAATACAACTCAATTAAATATAAACAGAATACATGTATGTTTATGAGTTGTCAATTAATATACAATGGCATTACTTTCTATTAATGCAATTTATTAAACACACGGTTTAATGCATAGTTAAGTAGTACACAAACATCACTTACTATCTATTAATACAAGTTGTTGAACACGCATATAAAAGAATATATTTGGTGTATATTAATCAATACAAAATGTCACCAGCTATTAGTACGGTTTATTAAATGCAAACAGCACACAGCATATCCTTAGTGTATAGTTAAGCAATATGCAATATCACTTACGATCTGTTAATACAATTTGTTAAACACAAATATTCCATGACATATATGTTTAATTTACAGTTAATCAATATACAGTTTCACTTACCAGCTAATAATGTTAGTTGATAATACACAATATATAGTCAGCCATTTAATTAATTGTTGTCGTTGTGATTTACCTCCTGTTAATGTAAATTAAAGATGTTAATATTATAAAGAGATTTAATCTATTGTTCTATGCTAAACGTGCTGGCTGTTTGCGTGTTTTCATAGTGTTCATGGTGTTTACGATATGGTACAGTAAGTACTAGGACAATAATACATACTTAAGCCTTACCGTCTGATGTCATCATTGGGAGTACAATGTTAGTTATCAAGTCAATTCGCATAGTTGTTATGACCAAAACATACCACGACGAACTCGAGTTGGCATAGCATCTACCATGGCGGTAGTGGCAACCAAAGCTACAACGATGATGCAGATGACGGCAATAGAAAGCTTTACGGTGATATTGATTTGTTAAAACAAACAGTGGGAATGAACGATAGAGTGTGGTTGGTATAAAATAGATGATAGCGATACTTTTCAAAAAGTAGAGTGTGATGATGCTACCACTGACTAGTTGTGCGTATTGTGTGGCTATTTAAGTTGATGTTTATTCTAAAGAATCAAAGAATGTACTCAATGGTATAGTCCATTGATGTGTGATGCAAACCAGTTAAAGTGAATGCATATGGTAGTTTGAAACACGAATTTATCAATATATCGATGGCGTGATAGTATGCAGCCTAGTTACTTGCTTTAACCTGTTTTCTATCTATACATGCAGTAAGGATTTATATAGTAAATTCTATTTTGTCATTACAATTCTTGCTCATGCGGTGTAGTCTATAGTTGTCAATTATCCAGAAACAACGATAATGAACTGCTACGCCTCTGATGTTGCCTTAACCAATAAATCCAATTTCCAATATCTTTGTGGACTTCAAAGAATACCCACCACTAGTACAATAGCAAAACTGACGCAGTAAACTTGTATTTCTTTACAAATATTTATTATTGTGTATAAGCTATTTACAAACTTTCAAAACTATAAAGATAGATAGATTGTTTTGCATATAGATTCAATTTGGCATTAATATTTACTTACAGGAATAAACAGTTTATTTGAACATTGTACAATCAAATGTTACTACATATATTATTGTTGCTAACTAATTGTTTGATGTTAATGTAAAGACATTAGAAACTATCTACTAAGCATTTCAGATATAATCGGCTTTGAATGTACAGCAGCAATATACGACACATCAATTGGTGGTCATTTGATGTACAAATTAGTTATATGACAATGGTAAGAGTAATTATTTTAGATTATTGACAATTTTAACACGCACATTTATAACAAACTATGGTTAACCATAATAAAACAAGACTGAAACATCAAAACTTGATAAGTGCATTAAATCTAAAGGGAATTTTGAAAATACGCCATTTCTAAATTTTGAATAAAATTTAAATTATTAAATTATTAAATTATTAGTAAAGGCTTTAGTTTACTTTCAATATATTTTATTCATATATTTTATTACTGTGTTGTGTTGTTACGGTATTGAATTACGGTATCATTATTACGTAACTATCTACCATGCGATTGATCTATGATGTCTACCATGTAATCGAACAACATACTAACGATAACATGTGAATAGCCACAACAACAATACACTAAATAGTAATGCTAACAATCATAAAAAACAGCTATCCAAGGACATAACCAGTAAATACCTGTTGTTTACTGACATATGAGCAACTATATGAACAAGGCTCAAATTCCATTAACAATAATGTTTACTATAAAATACTAGCTTTGTTGAAATTATAATAAACATATCTATATCTTTGGTTATATATTCTTTTCTCTGCTTTGGTTACAGGTGCTATTTAGCTGTTAAAAGCTTAACTGTAGTATTGATAATTAAAAGGAAAGCCATTTATTGGTTATTTTATAATAGCATCAGGTTCATGCTATACTAAGGAAAGCAATTGACTAGTGGTCACTAACACTTATATGCTAGAAGTAAGCGTAAACAAGACGATAGCCATTAAGTTGCTAGTCGTCACAGTGTGTCATAAGTAGCTGCAATAGTCTAACTGTATCTTTCAATCACATTTAATGCTTAACAGCCTATTTGAAGGGGCTATGTTTACCAGTATTGAAGAACTAAGGATTGCCAATGGCGAGTTTAGACTTGTTGGCAATTATAAACGGTGTTGCTACATTCTCAAATATAAAATCAAAAGATGTACAAGTAAAAGTACTAAGCACATATTTAATTGCTTAACACATACTAACAATTGTAATAATTTAACAAATGCTATTATTTCTTATTACAAACTTGGTATGTTTTTGACGCAATAAAAAGAATGGCATTGCTACAACACCAGTAATAAAATGATGTAACTTTAACCAAGCAACCAAAGAAGGAAAATAAATAAAAATATTAGCTTAATTAGATATTTTAATATCAATTTATAAAAAATATTATTATCAAATGGCTTTAACTTATAACAATAGCTCAAATTAGCATGTTTATAACAAAAGTTGTAATTGTATAAATCCTGATAATAAGCTAAAATGAATTGGACTATAAAAGGCCATTTTTATTATTATTTGAATAACAGTATTGTGTATTTATAATATTGTTGAATAATAAAAGTTAATCACAATAAATGCAATCATTTAATTTAAAACTTTGCTTATTTACATGATTTAGTCAATTGTAGCGATATTAACAGCAATGCCAATCGCGTTTCATCTGCTAAAAGACTTTCAACGATATATTTGTTCCATTTCAAGCCGCATTTAATAGCGTGTGCTTAATAAAATATGCAATAATATCAATGAAAATGATATAAACGAATATTAATAATGGTAATAAATTTATGATAGCGATGATGGTAATACAAACCAAATGAGCAAGTGACGTATGCACACCATCTTGTAACTTACACCACAATTTCGCTTCAGCTTTTTCTTCTATGTTGCACGGTTTGCTTATTGATCTTAGCGGTACACTTCATGTCGGCGACCACGCTATCGCCGGTGCTATTGAAGCGGTAGAACGGCTAAGGGCTTCCGGTATACCGGTATATAGTATTGCAATCTCATTCTGCAGTTTTTAAATAACAACTTTTTAGTTTCGCTTCTGTACAAATACAACCAAGGAATCGGCAACGAGTCTAGTTCAACGATTGCAACGACTTGGCTTTACAGTTGCACCGCACGAGGTAGCATTTAATAAAAAGCGATTATTTGTGGCTTTAAGTTAAATGACACGATGCAATATTTATACTAATATTTATAGGTATTTACATCATTGAATGCAGCTGCGGCTCTTATGCGTACGCAAAAGCTCAAGTAAGACTTACAAACAACAAACCTATTTATTAATCTACCCATAATCGATTAATTTTATTATTGATTAGCCCGCTTACTTTGCTTGAAGAAGAGGCCGCTACTTCAATTCCCCATGATGATCGACAGCCAAAGGATGCTGTTCTAGTTGGTTTAGCACCTAGTCAATTTCATTATAACAAAGTAACGACCCATATAGTATTGGTCAATGGCATTTAGTTAACTAATTAATTGTGTTTAGTTAAATAAGGCATTTCATTTAATACAACAAGGTTGTCCACTATTTGCTATACACAAAGCGCGCTATTACGCAACCGAATCAAATTTAGCATTAGGACCTGGCCCATTTGTAGCTGCACTAGAGTATGCTACCAATGTTAAAGCAACGGTCATTGGCAAGGTAGATAGCAGTGTTGTTTTTATTGATTTATTAAATATCCAACTATCACTTTATATTAGCCTGAAAGAACATTCTTTGAAATGGCTCTTCATGATATGTAAGTAAAATTGTAAATAGCAAAGCATTAATAGTAATAACAAATGCATAGGGGATTACCAAGTGCATCTACATATCCACCTGTGGCCATTATTGGTGATGATGTTGAACAAGATCTTGGAGGTTTGCATTTCAGTGTTAATTATGACAATTGCTGTAACTACTTATCCGTTTTTATATTTAGGTGGTGCCATTGAACTGCAGCTTCGTCGCTATCTTGGTAAGTAATGGTTTCAAATTGCTTGTTATCACATTAATGTAATGATTATACAGTCATGACTGGCAAATATCAACCAGGGGATGAAAATAAGACACAAGTGCCATTAAATGGTGTATTTACATCATTTCCACAAGTTGTTGACAATCTATTAACAACCATATTGCCTAAGTATAATCAATAATAAATAACATATTTATTTTACTTTATCTGCGTCATGCTCTTCTGTTTGCCATAAATCTTCGTAAATTGGCATATTTTTACAAACGGCTTGTGTTTTCATTGCATGTTCTACTATTGTTTCATGCAACGACTCAATACTCTCTGTTGCATTAAGTACAAGCCAGCTAGGCTCGCGTAGCTGACTGAAATAAGTACGAACACGCTCTTGCAACTCTACTCGTTCATAGCGCTCTTGGCCAAAATCACCTCGAAGAGCCGCCTTTTCAACCGGCATATCAAGTAAACAAACAAGATCTGGTCGTAATAATCCAACATCCGGTTGTTTACACCACGATAAAGATAGGCCCTATGGTAATAAATAGTGTTTATAAGTACACTTAATGATTACAATTATTGCCTTATTACCTTAGCAGCTGAGAATGCTACACCTGAATAAGCATATCGATCTACAACCAATGTAATGCCCTTTTGCAAATCCGCTTTCATATTTGCTCTAATTAAATTGGTATTAAATACCGTTTCTAGCTATCGCCGTTTCTACTTACACTGCCTCCCATCGATTGGCCGAAAATAGCAAATGGATAGCCCGATCATCAAGCTGTGTACTGCCCGCAAGGTAGGCATCAATCATTTTACCAATCGTTGTCGTTCTATCTATTCATAGTAAAGGAATTAGTATTCTGTCTAATTGCTAGGTAGCATGAGTGGCCATGCCAACCACAAAGACCGACCTGGGAAACGTCTATGCTGCGCCACTATGCCATTGGCATTCAAATGATCTACTAGACGACGACATTGAGTTGATTTACCAGCTCGATCCCCTCCCTCAAATAGGATAAAGACACCACGCAGCATATTATTGGCAATACTAGTAGATTGGTAAGTAATTCAATAAAAGACGCAAGTGCTGGCAAAAAAGGCGAAGCTATTTCACTTTCAACCCATACCTTTTTGGATATTGTTATCATACATCTTATTTAGTTTATTAATTAATAAACTAAATAAATAAACACATTAAAGTTAGCTACATTTAATACAACTACATTAGCACTGTTCATTTTAAGAATATATCATCGATTTATTAACATTAAGCAATTTGCTAATAAATTAAAATAGTTTGGTGGTCAAATGGCTAATATTTAATAACGCCCAATCTATTAAACATGATGATGGGTGGTGAATGACATCAATCATCAAAATACTCATTACTGTAGATTTATTATCCAGTACGCATATATTCAGTATACATATATCATTTCTGCTGTATATCCAGACCACTATATATAAATCTATTCTTTATATATTTTAATACACTTCACTTATTTCACTCATTGCGTTGCATACACAATAACTTAACATAACTATCCGGGCCTTTATTATTGTATATTCATTCTACTGTAGATCATTCTATCGTTTACTGATTACATAAGATTAATAAATATCATTTATTTATCGCCAGCTGTATCTGTTATAAATTGCAATTTATTGTGCTCACTTAGCCACGCAAACTATAATTTTACTAGCATTATTCATGCATTGTCCTTTTGCTCATTCATTCATGACATTTCACGTTTTACTATAAAATTGCTTTTCATAATTAATTATATTATTCGTAAATTTCAAATTGATTCACTTTGTCATATACATATATACATACATTATACTTCATCATCAATATCCATGCACTTTCTTTGACTATTCAACTGAGTTTACCTCATTTTATTAGCTTACAGCCAAGTATACGATATAAATAGAAAATAAAGACAAAAAGCAGCGAGTCTACAACAACGGCTATATCAGATTGTGAAATAGTCAATGGTTTGCTAGTTAGTATAGTTTATGCACACCAATATCGTATCTATAATTACAAATATAGTAAACATTTGTCAATGTATGTTATTTAGTATTGGCAGCTAATTAACAAAGTTTAGTATTATTTAACTTTGTAATGATCATCATATTAGCTTGTTGATAAATCTAAATAAACATCTAGCAAAATTCAACATAGCTTAAACGCAATCATAATAGAATGCAATGCTAAACAGTGTTTATTTGATATGTTGATGGCCTAAACTCCCGCCCATCAGCGTCGGTCTATACGGTCTTCAGCTATCATAATCACGATGTGCCGTGGCTGCTGTTTTACCATTGCTTATAACACAAACAATATCAGAAACTACTCAGTCAGGCGACATACATGACTAGATAAACAGAAACGAACAACCAATAACGCTGAGCCCATACCCACGTCTAGGCCATCTACACACAAACAAGAAATCTAGAATGCAATAACAGCAGTGCAATAGCACACTGTTGCGCTATTATACAGCCAACACAACCACATCGCCATTTTTACGCAGTTGAAGATAACAACTTAGATGGCACAAACAGTATAGCACCTTAAACCAAAGTTGTGCCAGTAAAGGCACTTTAACTGCCAAAACAACAATGCCATTATGACAACTGCTTAACATCACCCACAAGCAAGGAATAGTGATATGTATACACGAACACCTGAACATGTATACATAAACACATACACACCATACAATACACAGAGTGGTCTACAGCATAAATTAAAGTGCTTTGACAGTGTGCGATCGATCACCGCAATGGATTATCGCGACTAATTACAGCCGTCTATACAACTTAAAGTATGCTGAGCAGTTGTATATTGTATGGCTTCACAAGCAAGCAGTTACAGTGTGTCATATAAAGCTGTGAATTCCACCAAACATTGTAATTTACAAACATATGAAATAGTGGAATGCACCTGCCAATTAGTTAAAGAACAAATGTAAAATCAAAAGGCGCAATTAAGATTACGTGTTTTAATGGGGAATGTGTTATGTAGGCACACGTGTGTAAGTTTAGCGCAGAGGCGAGCACTCAGCATTATCCAATGAATTGAATCCATCAATCAATACAATTGTAAGCCAATAAATACAACGATATTTCTACTAGCAGGCTGCCAAACATTGTATAGCGCGTTTTTCTCATTGTAACGATGCCTCAACGTCACTTTGAAATAGACAAAGGCTTCAGTGAGTTTCAAACAAAACCTTATCAGCCCATCGTCAAATCACACTCAATAGCAAATAGATTGAGCGTCATTAGTCGCGGCTTTTCCCTTGAAATCATATCTTTACATTACACTAAAATATAAAAAAGCCAATTGCTTTGTATTGGCATTGCCTATCGCATCTTGCCCGGTTTAATGACGTTTATTGTCGCAAACTAGTGGTCTTAGAAAATTGGCTCAACTTACTGTTTGAATTGTGTAACTGAAATATACGGGTAATTTCGGCTGCTGCTTCCGATTTTTATTGTTTACCAATATATAAAAGCATACGTAAGTCGTTATTTCTTTTCTCTTTTCTGTTTAGTTCACTTCTCCAGCCTACTTGTTTGCACACTCGCACATAAGAATTTTCTCACCTTTTACTTATTTGAACGCTTAAAACCAATATGGTTACTATCTCCGACTCCGCCAACAGCTCTATTGCCGGCCGTACAAGAAGCCGTACTGCCAAGGACCATACTGTGAAGAGCAATGAGGACGACCAAGTTGCAAACAACAAGAAAGCCAAGCAAGCTTTGAAGAGCAAGGAAGACGACCAAGTTGCAAACAACAAGAAAGCCAAGCAAGCTTTGAAGAGCAAGAAAGACGACCAAGTTGCAAACAACAAGAAAGCCAAGCAAGCTTTGAAGAGCAAGGAAGACGACCAAGTTGCAAACAACAAGAAAGCCAAGCAAGCTTTGAAGAGCAAGGAAGACGACCAAGTTGCAAACAACAAGAAAGCCAAGCAAGCTTTGAAGAGCAAGGAAGACGACCAAGTTGCAAACAACAAGAAAGCCAAGCAAGCTTTGAAGAGCAAGAAAGACGACCAAGTTGCAAACAACAAGAAAGCCGACCAAGCTTTGAAGAGCAAGAAAAACAACAGTTGTTCTTTTAATTTATCGCGTTCATCACGATCGATAGCGCAACCAGTATCACGCCGATCGGGCAAACAGGTAAGTAATACTACTGGCGCTAAGCTAAACTCTCTTCATGATAGAAACAAGGCGCCAGTGGCCGCACCGAAGAGTACACAGCAAGCCGTTTTGTCCACTTGTAATCACAAAAACGTGTTACAACGCAAAAGATCGCCACTGATAGGTAATAAAACGCTTTTATTAGTTACAATAGCTAACAAACATACTTTATTGCTAGCAAAAGAAGAATACGAGAAAAAGCCCATATGCAAATGCATATTAAAGCAAACAGAGTTCAAAAGAGTCATGCCACGACCTCCGCCACGCAAACGTTCAAAGTCAAAGGATATTCGCGTTCCAATGATGATACGCAAATTCGAGGAATTGATGGGTAAACAATTAAATATTTTTAACATAACTTTATTTAAACATTCAAATATTTAGCCCAACAAGGACACAAACGACCCAGGGAAAATGAAGAATTTACTGCACGCAAACGACGATAAACTCAAGCTCAAATGTTTTCTATACTTGTACAACTCTCTTCCGAAATAAACCTTTAGGAAAACCCAACCAACCCAACCAAATGCTTAAATATTAATATACAAACATATAATTGTTTGGCCTTTTCCCTTTATTAGCCATAATAAAACAACTTTAAATATAACTTATAAATAAATAAATAGGACTAATATTTAATAACATCCAATCTATTGAACATGACAGTGGGTGGTGAATGGCATCAATCAGCATAGATTTATTATCTAGCATGCATATGTTCAGTATATATAAATCATTAGCTTTGTATACCTATACTATTATGTATCATTTTATGACATATTGACATATTCTATCCTTTATATATCTTAATACACTTACTCCATTCATTAAGATATATACACTATAGCTTTAATATCACTTTTTCTGCTTTCTCGCCATACATTTATCATTTTATATACTAATCTATACTTTCCTAGCCTTGCTCTAACTAATATATTTTATTTTTATTCTAGCACTATTATCAATAAGTTTCAACTCGTTCACCTCATTCATATAACAAGCTATATGTAATTGAAACCTATAAAAATAGAATGCTATATAATAGTAAAGACATACGTTGTTAACGATATAGGTGTATAGAGTATATATGCATATCGAATAATAAATCTATGATGATGAGTATTTTGGACCCTAATGTCACTCACCACCCATCATTATGTTTAATAAATTGAATGTCTAGTTTAAATGTATAAATATTATAAATTAGCGGAGCTACTGTACTTTGACTCTCACATTTTTATTTATCCATTTCACTTTTCAACACTTTTAAATACAATTAAACATTCACTTATCACTATAACATGTATAATATTGCATCCAACATTGATTAATTCATGTGCAATTATCAATACAATAATGCAATTAAATATGCACATTACGATATTAGTTGAAGTTGAAATAACATTTAATAAAATAAAAGGCTTTTTACACTGAATTGTTAAATATCTTTGTTGAAATGGTCTACAAGTATAAAAAAATAAAATAATTGCGATTATTAAATATAATTGTTATAATATGCAAATGTGGTTCAAGTAAACAGAAACAAAATAGAAAAGAAATAAATCATACAACAGTTTGATGTGCAATATGACAAACAGGCAACAGAAGTAATGAGGAACGATATGGAATTGCAATTATATGGCTTCTATTAATATTCGATCAATCTTTCTACATATGGCCAACAACAATAATAATTGGCCTTAAATGTTTCAGAGAAATCAAATAATATGTTACATTATTTATTCAAATCAATTTATTAACAATATTTTAATAGAAAGTAATATAACTATGTTGTGCATCATAACAGCATGCTCTGATTGAAACGAATTGTGCTCTGGGGACAGATGTGGGAGTCAAAGTACAGTTCAACCAGTAATGGCAAAGTAATAATTAGAATACAAATACTAAAGTCAATCAATCCAAAGTGACGGTATATCACAGAACATATTAGTAGTACAGTAACGAGTGCAATAAAGATGAATGTTATTTAAACTAAATATCAATGTTATAGAACAAATAAACCATAAAGTGATTAGCATAATAGAAGGTACGAATCCACTCCACTTCAATCAAAAAGATTACTACGAAAATCGCTATAGAAAGAAATCAACAGCACTAGCCTATAGCTTCATTGTTGCTGTAACAATTTAAGTGATGCGCCATCCACGTGATCTTCATTGTTCACACTATTTGAGTTATTAGCAACAAGAACAATAACAATACTCCATAGTAAATACTTTATCAGTGTGCATATAGATGGATTCATATTGCATTTAATGTCAATGTACACACTTTCTTTCTTCCTTTATTCTGACTGCTTCTAGTAATTTGCTTCTACGCCTTTTGTTGTTATTCTTACTTTCTATCCTACTGCTGCTTTCATTCTTTATTTACTTTTACTACTAAGATATTTATTGTTTCGTATTTGTTTTATCCATTGACTGCGTTAATACGTTTACTCCCGTTTATTTACTCAATTTAACTTGTTCGTGGTCTTCTCCGTAGACCACAACGATCACAATAACCCGGCTATTATTACTGTCCCGCTCTTATCTTTACCAAACAGCCCAGTTACCAATTCTACGCACACAAACACACACACACGCACCTTTGATACTTGCCGCTTGTTGGCTATCTTTTATTATCTGCCTTTTATTCGGAAAGAGCACGTGCGCTCCCTGCGTCGTTCATTCAACGAAGTTTGCCTTAAAAACTTTTTGCCAAGCACATCTTCCCCTTCAAAGTCATCTTTTCCTCTCCAATCTCTTTTAACAACGACGGCGGTAGTACATCTATTCAGTATTGGCCAGCAGAGTGCAGGCATACGAACGTGTGTCGTAGCGAGGCAATAGCCACTCAGTTGCATATATCCGTCGACACAAGCATTGTTGTGGGGTGTATCTAAGAGATTGCGGCTCAATTCCCTCTCCTTTTGCGCCATCCTCTTCTTAACGGCAAGCTTGCTACTTTCCTCTCTTCGCCGTATACTACTCCGCTTCCTTTGCTGACGTTCAGTTTACCCACTTGATCGCAATTAAGTAACTTCTCTTTTTTATTATTGTCGTCATCATAACAATAGTTCTTCCAATGAACGAGATCCATACTTTGGTAAGTAGCAAAGTGGATATGCAGCCAAAATCATGCTAATAAACGCTTTAGCGCTCCCTCTCGCCTGTATTGCCACCGTCGTCGCCGTCGCCAGCGTTGTCGTCACCTGGGGCTGACGCTCTGCCTGTAGCTGACTTTGATTCGGCTGAATCCACCAATCTATCATACTATTCGTCGATCGATCATAGCCATACCTATAATATCCGCACTAGCCAGGAAGAGTTCGACTGCACTGGTGACGGCGTCGACTCTACCAACGGCAAACCCGCTCATCTTAACGCAATAACTATCAACAGCAATCTTCCATTGGCTTCGCCGCTTCCATCGCCTTTTGGCGTTGAGGACGATTTATTACAGTGTGAATTGGATCAATTGGCTGCAAGCTTTTCAGGTAATTAGTAGATAAATTAAGCTAAATTAGATTATTTATTAATAATGAGCATATATATATATATGTAGATAGTGAATGGTCGCGTAAATTGCACGAATTGGAGGAAATTAAAGACGTCAACTCATTGCGCCAATTAGTACTTGAAAAAGAACGTGATCTGCATTTAGCGGCTCGATTAGGACTTGCTGTCGCTAAAAAGAACCAACATATTGAAAACCGTCTTCGTGCCTATTCTCACTTTGAATCGGAAACACAACGCAAGGTAGGTTGATTGATAAATAGCAAATTAATATTAAATAGATTATAAATTAAATGTACTAATCTAGCTGGAGGAGGCGACTGCTATGAATACCACGCACAGGATCGATGGACCCAGGAACAACGCGAACGTAACGAAGAGCAAAATGAACGATTTGAAATGGTGACGCGTGTCAATGCTGAAATCCGCCGCGAGCTAGAGCTATTTCGCGAAGACTTTCAAGCATTTCGTAAAGATGTGACGCAGATTAATGGACGTGTTGACGAATTGTCCTCGGATTTGCAGGAGACAAACCGACGACTCAATATGGCCAGTAAACGAATCAGTAAGTGATATATTTATATACTTGCATGCATTCGCCTTTGTGCTAATGCATTCATTCTGTATCACTATTCTACCATTATATAGCCGGTTTAGAAGGTGATATGGCGACTACAGGCGAGATAACACACGATTTACAAGGCCAGTTTGAATCGGTCGTCTCATCACATCGACATCATTTATCAAAAACAAAACAGACCATTAAAGATATGCTCCATAGCCAATCACGGGTAAGTAGTTTATTTTAGTAATTAAACAACTTTTAATATAAATAATACATATAGCTGGTCAATGAATTGGAACGATTACGCGATAATGTCAGTATTTTAACCGATCGCCAGCACTTCTCAGAGGAGCGCGTAAGCGGCCTTATTGAAGAATATACCGCATTATTGACCAATGCACAAAATACCATCATTTCTTTAAATGAAGCCCATTTGGAAGCAGATATGCATTCAGATCATAGTAGCAGTGTTACTCAAGTGGTAAGCTATTAATTTACATACTACAAACACTGGCTAATAAATAATAACAATGATCTGTAGAGCCATTCACATTATATGGATGGACCAATGCACGACTACCACCACCACAACGGACATGGACACCATCTTCATGGCAGTGAACAACATGGACTGCATAATGAACTTACCAGTGCCATGGCCCGTTCAGAGAGTGGTGGTCAACGCCGTATGGCATTTGTACGTACACCTCGTTCACAATTGGACCTTCGTCGTCCCTCCATCGGTCTTAAAGACTTGGTAAAAACACGCCACTGTGATCCATCACCTAACAGTAATGGCCCCGGTACAACCACCACCACCACCGCCACCACACCATCCAACGGTATTAATGTCAAAAATAGTATTAAAAGTGTTAGAGTTTACACTCTTACACTCTATTCTAACTATTAATATTACTAATACCTTTTACTCGCATTATTATTATTGTCATCATCATTATAAGATGACACTTTACATTTATAATAGTAGTAACATTATTAATAACTAATTCTAGATTGTCATTGCTATTTAAACAAAAGGCAACACACACACACACGATTCAACAGAATCCACTCAAGCATATCTTTATGATGTACAATAGTATCTAATATACCTTGTCCACTCATCGATTCATCCACTCGCTTTAACTTCTTACTATATTACTATTTTCTTGACTTGACTTTACACCATCATTCCACTCTACCATTTACCATTGACCAGTACATTTTATATTTCTATTCATTTATTGTTATGACCTATATCAACTTCAATAACAGTTGATGCTTTATTACTCTTTATCCGATGGGAGGGGATCCTTACCGGCACCTATTCATATAAAGATTTAAATCAATCATATCATCATTATAATACACATGTTATATCAATGTGTCTATTACTTACCCACTTGTTCCCAAGGTGAAGGATCGTTGAAGTTACGGAATGCTTGGGTCAATTCAACAGGTTCCGATACAACGCGCTTCTTTTCCTCGTCATAGCGTAATTCTGTGTAGCCACTTAATGGGAAATCCTTACGTAGAGGATAGCCTTCAAAGCCATAATCAGTCAAGATACGACGTAGATCTGGATGGCCTTCATAGTAGATGCCGTACATGTCCCACGTCTCACGTTCAAACCAATTGGCACCATTAAACAATGGCACAGCCGATGGAATGGGCGTTACTTCATCGGTATACGTCTTGACACGAATACGGGCATTGTGCTGTACACTAAGCATATTGTAGACCGATTCAAATCGATATTCACGCGATGGATAGTCAACACCACAAATATCCTGTAGCTGTTTAAACTGAGCCGGTGTATGGTCTCGTAGAAAGTGAAGTACTGGACGTAGTGCGGATGGGGCCACACATAAGGTTAGTTCATCCTTATAGACTTGATATTCTTGAATAAACTTTGGAAGAACACTCATTAAATAAGCACCATATGCTTCCATTTGTTCAGTAATGCCTGCCTCATGATATGGCTGTGGCACAGAACAAGGAGCATCCGGTGCTATAATACAAATATTAATATATATATATATGTATATGTATATGTATTAAATACCTCGATCATTGTCTGAAGCGGTTGGTGTTGATTGAGCAAGGGATCTAGTAGTACTAATCGATCTTGCAACAACTACACTATCCGTGTTAATAAAGCAAAGTATTCTAGTAGATTGTAGTACAGCACTACTTACACTGTCCTGAGTTAACAATGCAACGAGGCTTGATGGCCGTAACGGCGCGTACTGAACGAGTAATCAATGAACGCGACAACATATTTAAAAGTAATTGATGAACGACCAACTAACTAACTAACTAACTAATAGAGTAAATAAAAGTAAGTTAATATATATATATATATATATATGAATAGTATCCACCCCTACCTCCACCTACGTATAATAACAGTAGTGATAGTAGTAATAGTGTAGTAGTAGAAATAGTAAAGTAATAGCAAACAACAATGTTAAGAGAAGAAAAGGAAAGAATCAAAAGTTAATTAGATATTAATAAATAATCATTATGGTTATTAATATATTTATTAATAAATATTTTAATATTTTCTTCTTCTTTTACACTAACTACTACTACTACTACTACTACTACTTTTCCACGTATATTTATATATATATCTATATACTTGTGAGTGTGTACGTTTATTCATAGCATATGTTGGCCCGTCGATTTGTGGGATCATTTCCGTTAGTGGCCCCTATGGGTGGTGGTTGGTTATGTCGATCATTCTCCACGACACATACCGTAACCGCTAGTCAACACGGTCAGAAAGATAACGATGATAGTATGGGTCATGATCCAGAACTATTTACGCAAACGGTGATTCTATCGAATGGGGCCAGTTTTACTCGCCGTACAACGTCGCCACGTTCACTACTTCGACTTACTAAAGATACGCGTAATCATCCACTGTGGAATCCAACAACACAGATGCAACTTGACGATGAAAGTGGCACCTTAACTAAATTCACAAAACGTTTTGGTGAATTAGAAGACTTGAACGATTTAAGCTTCTTTGAAATGGAAGAAGAGCCAGTTACTACTACTAACACAACTACCACAACTAAATCTTCAGATAAATAAGTCTTTAATTAAAATATATCTATATAAATAATATTATAGTTGAATTGAATACATGTTAATAACGCGTAAATCATTCATTCATTCATTCATTCAATTTACAACAAATTATGATTTATTTTCATGGTTATTATACTGATGATGATTAGCCTAGAGTTACTCGTTGACCAACACCTTTAGTGCCTGTGCCATCAGAGAGTTCACCGCCACGCGCATCAACAAATTCATCATAACTATCAATATACCTATTAGTTATAGATTATGACAAATAGTCTGTTTGCACTTACATGCGTGTTAATCGTTGACGTTCTTGTGCGCTAAAGATGGTCGTGTCTCTGATAGTGCTTTAACTAAATGATGATGACCAATAGGCTAAATAGTATTCATTAGTAATGATCAATTCTATCTATAATTACTTACATTGACTTTAGGTGCAGTTGATTTTCTACTTTTTGTATTTGTGCTAATGCCATCTTTAGTTAATTGGGCTTGTTGAATAGCTTGTAACTATAATAACATAAATAACCATAGTTATATTAAATCATAATTAGCTATATATAGCGTACTTGCCCGTTGTGATAGTAGTCCATGTTCGGCTGCCGTCATTTGTTGTCGGTTTGATACGAGGAATTGTAGAGCTGCTGATGGCATTGATTCATCATTACTATCTTCATTCGTTAGGTTCTCGGTCTTTTGTTCAATCACTTCATGGCCGCGTCTAGATGAGCATTATATAGCAGTGCTTGTAAATCAGCGCCTGTATAATGGTTGCATTGATCGGCCAGTTCATGAAGATTAACACTCGCGTCCAAGTGCAGTTTCTGAGCCACTGCCTTCAATATCTACATGACACAATCCAGTGATTAACACTTTTGAATAAATACCTAATAAATTAATACTTGCCTCTTGTCGTTCTATATGATTAGGCATACCGCATAGAATAGATTTATCAAGTCGACCAGGTCGTAGCAGGGCTGGATCAATTAAATCAGGCCGACTATACTTGTTATTAGTCTAATGACGAGTACAAGTAGAGCTAGAACAACAACAACAGCAACAACTAACTAACTAACCTTGTAGCGGCCAATACGTAAACGCCTTCTAATTGTTCAGCACCGTCCATTTCAGTTAACATTTGGTTAACTACTCTATCGGTAACACCGGTACTATCATGACCACTATAGATACATACAGTATATGTTATTTAGTCAACATTATACATATTCATTGAACAACATACCGTCGAGGGGCAATTGAATCAAATTCATCAAAGAATAATATAGCTGGACGTGCTGCTCGGGCCCGTTCAAACAAATCTCTAACCTATTAAAACTATTAACCACAACAACTATCTATGTATATATATATATATATACGCTATTATAGATACTGACCGACTTTTCACTGGCCCCGATATACTTGTTTAACAGTTCAGGTCCCTTGACTGAAATAAAGTTAAGCCCACATTCTTTTGCTACTGCAGATGCTAATAAGGTCTTGCCACAACCTGGATATCCATAAAGCAGCAGTCTAATTCACTAACCATTGGTATATTATACAATAAATACCCTCATTAACCTACCCCGATCGTAGACGTAATGGACAATTGGCAAATATCCGAGCATATTTGGTTGGCCATTCCAAAGTCTCTAATAACATTTTACGTGCCTCGTGTAATCCTATTATAGTAATTGCATTATTAATACATATAAATAGAAATATATTACTGTCTACCTCCAATATCTGACCAAGCAACTGATGAAACAGTGGCCAATTTAACCCCTCTTAAAGAACTAGGCGTGTAATTGGCCATGGCCGTTGTAAAATCAGTCATTGTTAATTGTAATGAATTTGTTTCTGATGTATCGCCTATAATTGTTGTTGTTTCTTGTTGTTGTTGTTGTTGTTCATCTTTCTGCAATGATTCATTTGTAGTTTTATCACTACTTGATGTAGTCTCTAATTGATTTGTATTATTTGGTGTTACAGACTGTGTTGTTGATAGTGAACGTATAACTGCTTGTTGCATTGCTTGATCCAAAAGAGTGGCTAGATCTGATGCTACATAACCTTCTGTCTCACTGGCTACTTGTTGTAGATCAACTTGCATCATACTGCTTCCACTATGATTTAAAGTCATATGTTTTACTTGTTGTAAACATTTTAGAATCTATATAATGAAATGTAATATAATATATAACTAGTTAGATTAATCATTACTAACTAGTCTATATCTACCTCGTATCTTTGTCGTTTATCTGGTGGGGTAAGTGTCGTTACTAGTTGAATAAATGACTCTGGGTAATAGTTTGTGCAAAGCAGTCTGTTGTGCACATGTGGCCACTATATAATACGATGCTGGGCTAGCATACGTCGAACAATCTCCAGTAATCGCTCTGCTAGTTGACGGGCCCGTGTGCATCGGCAGTGGCATGCTATTCAGTCATGACATCCATTAACACCTTGTCTATAAATACATATCAAATGACCCACCTCTAATTCTGCTGGACATAATCTATCCAAGTTATCAAAACATACAATACTAGGGGCATGCCAGGCCGCCTCATCAAAGTGTTGTTGCAGTTGATCTGATATGACAGCCATTCTATTCTTTGACAGTTCATTGCAATCAACTCGAACCCAGTCTAGTCATATCGATTAACAGCCATATTACTCTATTTAGACGTAGTAACTTACGCGCAAATAAACCCACATCTTTTGATGTTCTATGTTCAAGATAGTCAAGTACTACCGATTTACCAGATCCCTCTCGACCACATACTAATAGTCCACCATTAACTAGATAAAATGGTTAGAATATATAGCTTAGTATCAATAGGCTATACCTGTAGTACCCATTGAAGACTCTAGTGCTGGTGCAACAAGAGAACAGCGTATAAATAGATAAATCTGTTCCAACCATTTATCTAAACCACCTAATATCGGTACAGATCTATATAGAATAGATTGTCTTAATAATAAACTATTAAACAGCTCATTACACCTACCGCTCTTTAGATACGACTAATGATGGATCATGTGTTGTTTCTGTAACCTTCACTTCACGCCACTCTTTCATATTCATAACGACAAATGATGGCAATAGTGAAACAGCTGTATTACCACTAGTCGATGGCTCATCTGTCTTTTTATCCTCTTCAGATGCCTTGATTCTAACGAGTATATAAACTGGATCTTCATGCTCTAATCGAGAACACGTCAGTATCATACCATCAACCCATACTATTGATGTTGAATCATTAGTATGCTCTAGTATCCATTCTAATTAAAACATTAAGTAACTAGTTAAATAATTAATGTAATTACAAATTACCTAAAAGGGCTTTAGTAGCCATTTCATGCCCAATAGGCGGTGTACTTGAACTGATCATTATACATAGTTCTATCCGTTAATTGTATCTACTATTTGTACATGTCATTGCTATTACCTTGATTGGTCAATAAGTTGAAATGATACAAGTGTTGACGGTACTGGTTTATGTTCCATCAACATAACTCTATCAATATCCATTAACATTAATATTAAGGCCAGTTGTCTAATTTAACCATACTTACTTAACCCGTTGACATCCATTAAGCTTTAGACTAGACCATATTAATTCACCGCCCAACGCCATACCCGGTGGGATACGTTGATCAATCTGTAGTAGAGCAATGGTACTTTCACTGTCATCGTTGGATCCAGCCATAGTATCTTTACTTTTTGAATTAAGCCGCACTGTAGTAACACACAGCAACTGGCCTGATATCCAATGAGCACTATGACGTGTACTCTCGCTCTCTTCATCCGATAAACACGGTAACGTATCCGGATGTATATAGAGTGTACTAGGCGATACATGACCAATACCTAGTCCCTCTCTCGATATAAGACGGGGATAAATACGGCGTGGTATTGGTTTAGTATTTTGAGTGGTGTTCGGAGCAATTAATTGCCGTACTTTGGGGGCAATATGTACTTCCACATCCACACCCAATCGAACACATGGTTCATCAGGATCAGTACTCACTATTATATTAAACCTATCGAATTAGTGATACAATAAAGTGTATAATCATTCAACTTACCTACACGTAATCTAATTAATGTACGCTAAATACAACAATATATTAGTAATGATAATAATAATAATAATACTAGTTACCTGTTGTACCCAGACAGTTAATAGTTGATTTTGATAAACAACGCCTACTTGATTTAATAACTGTTCTTCAAAGTATCCCGCATGTAATTCCTAATAGTTATAGTATAGAATCTATTAATTAACCTATACTCTGTTGTAATATACGCTGTATTTACCATTATTTCCCAATCATCTGGTGAATATGGTTCTAATTGAATAGTGTGGGCCATAGTCACTTTACGTTGAAATTTAACATTAACCTATTTACTCAATATTAATTAATATAGTATATAATTACGTAAATATTTATCTAACCGTACCGTTTGACCTGACTCGAGTCCAACTGCATGTCCAAATTGACCATCTATTTCAAGTATATCGACATTATTGCCACTAGTGGTTACTTGACTAGAACCACCGGCCCAGGCTAAAAATGTTCTATTCGTAAAAGTAGACGCGCCTACTTCTTTTGTAGCTGTTGGCGGTGTTGCTATATTTGACCAGCTTACTTCGAGTACTACTTGACCTACATGCTACGCGACATTAAGTCAGTACTTCTTTCCCCTTTAACTAACTAACTAACTATCTATCTATCTATCTATCTATCTATCTATCTATATTTACCTTGGTTTGATCAAGTAAAGCTGAAGACCATGAAGGTGGTAAATTAACAAAACATGTACGCAATGTGGTAAACACCACTGTAAGAGAGCGCGACATTGAAGCACAACTATTACTAGACGTGTGTGTCTGACGTAGACACCAAAGAAAGAAAAGCAATAATGAATATTTTATTGCCGTCCGTATCACCTTGTATTTCTTTCTATAGTCACTATGAATTCAACACCATCCCATACAGCAATAACTGCTACAACTGCAATGAATGCGGTGGCTATTACTGCTTCTACTTCAAATCAGCATAGCGATCCAACAAGTGGTCATAGTAATAGGGCGCCTCAAATATTAGAAGAAGATGTATATACAGAGGCTGTAAGTAAGATTGTAGAAAGAGACTATTTTCCTACACTATCGGCTATGAAGCAATATGAACGACGTTTAAATGTTGAATTGGCCACATTAAGTAAGTATACTATTAAATATTGTTATAACAGACTAATAAATGGTTAATAGAGGGGACAAAACTACCCACTGAGTTACTTAATAGTCCACATACAAATACTATTGTTCCTATAGTCACGCCGTCAACAGTCAATCCAGTACCAAAAGATGATACAGTCAATATTTCAATGCCATTAGATGCTTTTCAATCAAAATATACAACAGAAGATAATGATTCATATCCTTGTTATAACTATAATAATAATGATAACTATGTTATACATAATGTAGTTAATACTTGACTCTCATACATTTTCAGGTTTAATGGAAAGGGCCCAATTAGAACATGAACAGAAATACGCATGGATGTATAAAGCACCTGGATCTAAACCTCAATTACTGATAGAACAAGGCGATAATAAAGATCAGAAACTATTGACATTAGGCAATGAAAACAACGAAAAGGCACTAATTAGAAGGACAAATGTCACTGAATATGGACAACCACAACAGACCATTCGATATGAAGTAAGTATTGGTGTTTAATAGATGTTAGTGTTATGATTAATATAGTTGTATTAATATAGGTAAAGAATTCATTGATGTTTCAACCCAAAGGATATCCTTAATATTCAATACACATCATAATGTAATAATGAAATAAGTTATATTGTTTAACAGCACTACGCAAGGATCTAGTTTATTACAGAATGATCGTGGTGCACCTAAACAAGTATGTGCCCACAACACGCGTCTACCCGATCAAGTGAGTGTAGAATGAATACACATTCAATTAGTATTTATAAAATGAATATAAATACGTCTATTAGATTGAAAAAGCCTTGGGACTATCTACAGGACAAGAGGCGGATCCTTTAGAGAGTACGTATTATTAATATATAGTAAGTAGTAGGTGTTTATTAAACTACTGGTATATTAGTAAGATCACAGGCAGATACGCCATTAGCAGGCAACTATCGATTAGTAGATGCCACACCTACCATTGATCCAAATGAAGTGGATAATGCACCTATGATGACATGGGGATCGATTGAAGGTACACCGGCATTACTTCAACCAGCCGGAAATGAACAAGGATATCAAACACCGCGTAGTAAGTATTGGTCAATAAATACACTATTGTATAATATTAATATGGTGTCATTAGCATATCATATACCACCCACACCTAAACGGGATGTCATTGGTCGACGATTATCGGAAAGAACAGGAAAGCGATCGATGGCCAATAGTGGTGGTGGTGGTGGTGTGGGCAGTAGTCGTAGTTTTAGACATCAATTATCATCAATGAGTCCTGCTGCGGCCCATTTAAGGTAGATATATATATATATATATATGTTATTAACATTCACTATGGTTTATTAACGCTGATATCATTGATAGAAGTAATATTCTATCTCAAACAAAATCACCAGCTTTTGGTGGAGATGCACAACTACGAGCCAGTTATGCTTCATCTAGAACAGATAGAGATACAATGCACGTCACACCACGATTTGGTAAGTAGTTTAGTAGAATAGTCTGTTGTTTATTTTGTCATTATAGGTATACTAATACATTTATTAGGTGGCAATACAGGTGGTCGTAGTACACGGGCTCATACGCCTTATGGATGGTCTACTGGATTACGGCCTAGTGATACATCAACCAAGACGCCGAATCTAGATCGTCGTGGTTAAACAGGAATATGAAGTTAATAGAAACAATATGTTGTAAATCAAATGAATATTACGAATTTACAGCTATACAATGATTACAATCAACCAATAAAGTATATTTGTGAATCTGTATTAATTTTATCCAATATACAATATACAATATACAATATATATATGTATATGTATATGTATAGAGCAATAGAACTAAACACATAGTATTGGGTATACAGTCTATGTTGAGTCGGATTTGGTAATAGTTATAGACTCTATTAGAATCAGATGGAAATATTTAAATAGTGACGACAACAAAGGTTTCGCCTTGCTTTGTCGATTCTTTATCTTGACCTGTTCTTATTCTTGCTGTTGCTGTTTACATAACACACGCGTGTGTCGATACTTTAACATTCAGTTTGATCGCTGCTCTATTGCCAGTTGCTTACTATAGTTGCTATTATGGAGGAGACCATTTATGAAAATACGCTGATTACTCACGAAAGTAAGTGGTAGACGATGTGTACCAAGCACTCATCTTACCTATGGCCAACTTGTAGATATTCCATATACTTGGAGACAATCCTTGCCGGAAGTAACGGTCATTGTACCAGTTCCTGCAGGCACACGGGCTAAACAGCTCGATATTAAAATTCAAAAGCGTCGGCTTACTGTGGGTCTCAAAGGCGAAACACCCATCGTTGATGTAAGCGCAATCATGGCCTATTAGCATAGAGTTGACCAATAAATAAATGAATAAATAAATGTTAATAGGGAGAGCTATCTAAAGATATCAAGGTAGACGATTCTACTTGGACGGTTGGTAAGTAGCGATGGTAAAGAACCAAAGATGTTATAATTATCTAATCAATTCGGTTTATGTAATAATAAAATATAAATATGGTTAGATGACCAAAAGGAAATAGTTGTCCAGTTGGAAAAGGTCAACAAGGCTGAATGGTGGAAGAATGTTATTGTTGGTCATCCGGAAATCAATACGCAAAAGATTCAGCCCGAGAATTCGAAATTAAGCGATTTGGACGGTGAAACCCGTGCTGCTATCGAGAAAATGATGGTAAGTGAAATAAGTGTGCTAGTTGACCACCACTACTAGCAATTATAATAAAGTAGAATTAATGTATTTAATACATTGTTGTATTTGAATTCTAGTTTGATCAACGTCAAAAGCAAATGGGATTGCCTTCTAGTGAAGAGCTGGAGAAGCAGGAACAGCTGAAGAAGATCCAGAAAGCGGTAAGTAGCTGTGTGATTTAACGATTGCTCTAATAGTCCTTTATTACTAAATAGCATCCGGAACTTGATGTAAGTAATTAAAAAATTGATATAGATGGATAGCAGGTTAATCTAATCGTGCAT
Organism: Syncephalis fuscata; assembly: GCA_025786725.1. Taxonomy (NCBI): domain Eukaryota; kingdom Fungi; phylum Zoopagomycota; class Zoopagomycetes; order Zoopagales; family Piptocephalidaceae; genus Syncephalis; species Syncephalis fuscata. The sequence goes on along the minus strand of JAHLTZ010000039.1, from coordinate 43,485 downwards.
TTGTTGCTATTTTGTTGTTATAGTTTTCCAATTCCCAGTTCCAGTTTCAATAGTTCATTTGATGGCAAATGAACTATAAATAAAGATAATGATTTGATACATTCAAGAATTCCATAATGTTCAGTTATTATTGGTGATATGTACAAGATAAAAATTATAAGCACAACTAATCTACTTTTTATTGAATATTAATTGTAAAGCGTTAAAGTGTGCTCCATGGTTGTTTTTCTATCTAATCTATTTGTTCAATGGTAGAAGCAGGGGCTAGCATTTGAACTGGAAGTAAACAATCTTCATTGTGTTCTTTTACCATCGCCATAAAATTAAGAAGATTGAGTAGTTTCTTGGCTGCCACGGCGTCGGAGCTAGTTGGAAGCCAAAGCACTTTAGTTTGTAGCCTATGTGTCTATTAATAAAATCTTTTTTTAATTGATCCAGCTCTTTTAACTGGTTTGGTGTTGATTGCGGCGATATTTGTGCTGTTAGTTCGAAAATTCTTAACAACGGTTTGAATGGATACACAGTACCAGTTGCGAAATCTTCCGGAAAAGCTCCCGTAACTGATCTAAATATTTTCATGGCCAGTTTTAAATTGTCAAGCTGGCATTTACCATAAGCAAAATCTTTATCCAGTTTTTCCACCGGTACCAGTTGGTTAGTTTTTAGAAAACCATCTCTAACCAATTCTCTAGAAAGATCATAATCGATAATTGTTACTTTTACGATGTCTGAGCCGGGTATTTCCTTAACCATAATGTCTATTAAAAATAGTTAGACAAAATACAGATACATAATGCCAACATACTTTCGTTACTTAAATCCCTATGAACTAGATTGGCATAGCGGAAATACATGGCACCTAGTTATGGTTAGTAATGCTATATACCATATATAGCATCGATGCATACCTTGGGCCACTTGGTAAAACACTTGTGGAAGAAATGTTGCTTTTTCCGTCCATGATTTTGCATCACTAAGCTTGTTCAGCTCAACACCTTCAGCAAATGAGTAGACAAAACAAGTATCACGTACACGACTATTATACACATCCGGTATTTCAAATCTATCCACCGGTTGTTGAATATACGTCCTGCCTTTTGCCATATCACCTTTGATTTGCTTCTTTACTGCTTTTAGTACCTATTTTTGTGCTCAGTTAATTATTAATAAACGCGCCAAGTCCTTACGTTAAATGCTACACTTTCTTCGCGTCCATTCCATTAACCATGCACTTTAAAAATCTATGTTGATTATGCTGTACGGCATGCCAAGACTTATTCCCCTCGTCCCACCAATCCATTTAATTGGAGCAAAGCCGTGTTTTTTAAGTTCATTGATGTTTTTAAAATAAATATAGCCAGGATTTTTAGGACCGAGTCTAGCTGTAATAGAAATTATTTCAACAAAAATATATATTTAACACAGATACGTGCACTTACCACCAATCTTTGAGTTAGTAGCAGGTACCAGTGCTACACTGCAAAGTGCTATTAAAGCATAGGTGAATATAACGCCGAGAAAAGCAAAACTAGTCATATTGAAGCTGCTATTTTATAAGCTAAGATTTTGAAAAATTATAATCTTGTGTTGTAAAAAATGGAAAAACTAAAGTGCAATATTCTAGTTATTTATACATATACATATATATATGTATATATGTAGCTGAGAATCAAAAGCTCAGAATCTACATGTGTTACTAAAATTAATCATTCAAGTTATAGAAATGGAATATTTTATCGATTTAAAACATGTAGATACCATTTGTAAATTATAAAACGTGAACTGACAAAAAAAAGATAAAATGTCGGTGTTTGTTACAGAATATGCTTGGTTAGCCTATGCTGTGCAGGATTGGTAGTTTTATCAAATAGTCTAGCATTGCTATTAAATAGACTATTATAAAGATACGTTTACCGAACAGTACGGATTATTGAATAAATAAAAATAACTGCAACTTTCCCGCCTGGACTTATAGTCATTACGCTATAAAATATAGCTGACCGATATAGAAAAGCTTGATATCAAAAGATATGTGAGCTTTATATTAACCATATAAATAATTCAGTTTATTATGCTTTAAATTCAATGTACTTTTATTATTATGCTTTGACTTGCTACAATATTAATAAAGTTAATAATAAAATTAATAGGCCAATTATATTACGCATAAAATGATGACTTGGTAAGTATAGCAGAGTAAATAGTTTAGATATTTAAAAATACATAACATGACAATATATAAACTTATAAAATTAAAGAAATTATGTATTTAATCGTAACTTACATAGAAAAAAATCCTTTGATGTCCATTGAGCTGTATGTTCAATGCTGCTCAAGAAATTAATTAAGCAGCTGGTTTTATATTATTTACTATTGAAAGTTATTTAAATAATATTTACGCTATTATTAATGCTTGTTAATTGAACGTTTGATATTTCACTTATGTTAAATTAATACTATTTATCAATAGTAGTATAAAGCATACATCGCTTAAATTTATAGTTTGTATAAGTTTATTAATATTTTGGCCATTAATTCAATTATGTCAACTCCAGTAAGATGGAGTGGTGTTCGATGAATAAGAAGGTGGCTCTAATTCATCAGTAGCTAAATCTTGCTGCTCGTTCCGTCTATTAGCTATATCAGGATAACGACTTTCTACTTTCCGGGTGTAGTTTCTTAAATATGGGCTGTAATTGTTTGTAACAGAACCAAAATTAAATAAAACATTGTTACTTTTTGTAGTATATAGATTCTAAAGTTGATAAGTAGCACGTCCTTGCCGTTATTGATACAAACATCTGATACTAATTAGTATTGTGACAATTTTAGAATAAACCATACTTACTGGCTAACCCGTCTGTATACCAAGCCCAATTCATGCAAATAGGCAAGTCCTAGTTGATGCTAAACTAATGTTACAAAGAATAGCAAAACAGCCTACCTTGATTTAGTTGTTTTTCTATACTAGCTTTTATGCCGGTGGATCCTGACCAATATCGCGTATAAAATCGTCAATTTGTTTATCACATTGATTTATAGTGGTATAGCAATAGAATTATTTTTCCTTTGCGTTGATATAACTAATTGGTCCATAATGAGTTGCTGAAAATTTTGAGCTTGCTGACTTGCACAAAACTTGTTTTTCAAAGTATACTGTTTGGACAATTTCAATCATTTATTCGAAGGATTTATTAAACTAAGCTTACCTTGTACAATCTAAACAGTCTGCTATGAAACAGCGCATCATATTTTACACACTTAATTATAACAGGCATTTGGTCGTATTCCGCCTTGGCAGATTGAATTCTATTTTATATAGACACTATATGCATAACCTTAATACCAGCTTTAAGAAATGGGTTTTTTATCTAGTCAATAACCAAGAAACGGAACACCTTGTTTATCAAGTTAGTGTAAGTCATTAAATAAATAGAAAATGTTATCATACCTTTTTCTAAAAATGACCCTGGCATTGCAAAGGTTTTATGAGCAATTTCTAATAAAACCAGTGCAGAGACAATAGAGGCAGTAGTGGATTTGAATCTAAACAGCATTGTATTTCTTTGACTTTTGAACAAAACATATGGTTTATAGCGTAGAATTTCATAAAAATTGTCGATGACAAGTATAATAGAAGTAGAAAGTTTATTCAGTAAAATGCATTTCTTTATAAAAGCAATAAAGCGAACCAGAAATAGCCAACATACCATGTGGCAACTTATGGCTAAAACGCATTTATCGGTGAACTAGCTTGATTATTGGCCAACCCAGATAATTGCGAGTTCTGCTGTTTGACCGGCGTATTTGTTTTGGCATTCATCTTTTGAGCCAAAAATTGATCTGCAGTCAAACAATTCCTCTTTGTATCTGGTATCAACATCATAATATCGCTTATAAGTGGAATCAGATAGTTTGCATAGTTGACATTTGTGCTATCAAAAAGCCTATTTGATGTGGGTTTCAGTATCATTCTATTAAGCTGAAGTTTCCATTTAGACATTGCATCGATGTTCTTCTGTGCCTCACTAATGTACTTTTGCCACGCTGCCCGGTATGTATTTGTTTTATAGGCAAGGGAACACCGGTTAGTAGTTCGTAGACCGTGGAGGCTGTATCAAATGCGTCGTATTTAAGTTTATTCTGGGCAAGTTCATACCCATATGCGTCAAAGCTCTTGTCGTACTAGTAACCGCCGAGCCTGAAGATAAGGAAGCTGGTAGCTCGTATACATTATCATAATCGATTACTTTAACTTGAATGTTAGATGATCCAAAGCGCTTAGTAACCATGATATCTAGCAAACGGGTTATAAATAAGCAATACTGCGTAAATCTACTTACTGCTCGAGCTTATATCATTATGCGTGAGTCCAGCACGACGTAGATATGAAAGTCCTAGCATTAATGGTAAGCACATAGCTTATTAAATTGACTAGTATTTACCTTGTAATGTTTGAATAAGAATAGATTGTGAATATGTCAACTTAAACTGACTGTTTTTGTTTTCAAAGAACTTTAGCAAACTAACACCATCAATGTATTCATAAACATAACAATTTCCCTTAGTAACTTTAAATTCGTCTATTGGGTGTAAAACGTTATCTTTTCCATTTAAATTCAGATTTCTTGCTGCATTATCCAGCTGGAGTATTTTCTGTTAATTTAGCATAGTTAGTTAATAAATTATTATATACCGTTTGAAGCAATTACATTAAAGGCTCGTGATTCACTAGAAACAAAACCTTTATCGCTTTCACACTTTAAGAATCTAATCGTTTGCTTCCATGTTGCCTTAGCTAAGCAAATAGATTTATCACAGTGTAGCCATTGACGGATCGTTAAAGTTGGTTGGCTTAGTGCGCCTGGCTTTCCAACCGCTGCGTCAATAAATCTATCCGCTGTAATATATCCTATAAGTGCATGTCAGTACCAGTAGCCAAATAACATTTATAGCCATATATTACCACGGTGCCACCCCCAACGGCTTGAACAGTTGACTTGTTTGTCAAAGCAAGCAGACAGCAAGCAATAGTTCCAACAAAAACTTGAATATTGTGCATTCTAATAAAGTTTGTTATTTTCTTAACAAACAGAAGGTCGGTTTGAATAGTTTGAGGTAATTCTATACAGAAAATAATCTAAAGCGCCAGCAGTTTAGATAAAATAAATGTATAGAAAATTGCTACTTGTAGTAGTTGTCGAGTAAAAGAAATAAGGTTGAATAGGGAAAAGTATGCTTGCAACTTAACAATTACTAAATTGGAATTAAATTTACATGTAAGTTGATATATATACTCCGACAGCATTTGATTGGCTGTTGGTCACTTTAATTAACAGTATGCACAACGTCAACATTGTCCTTGCATCAATATCGGCATAATGAAGGAATATTCAATTAAACTATTCGCAAATATCAGCTATTAATAGAAATACAATTATTCATAAGGTTAAGTGTTACAATTTATTTAGTACTAGTTAATTCAAATGTGTCTAGCTCATTGCCAGAGATATCATAAGCATTCCAGATCAGCTTATCGTGCGTAAGTTTCATAACAGCATAATGATGTTTAATAGCCGTCTTTGTATACATGTGCCAGTCAGCAATACGTTCATCGTCTAGATCTCCACCACCACCACCTATAATAGTGTAGGTAGTCCCATTGCGATATCCACGTTGGTAATTGTGTTGATGTCCTGATATTACCAAATCAACACGGTGTTTATCAAACAACTCGGCATATTTATCAAGAATAAATCGTCCCCAGTTAATTTCATCTTTTTCTATCCAATCCTTCTTGTCCCAATACTCAATGAAAGGAGGGACATGAACAACTACAATTACAAATGTGGCCTTGGCTGCCTCAGCGCTGTTCAATTCGTCCCGTAGAAATGTTTTTTGTTCTACGGTATCCCGATTTGAATCGAGAACAATCCAGCGAGCACTACCAAGCGTGATGGCAAACCATGACTGTTGCGGCTGGTGGTAAATATGACCATGATCCGATCCCCAGCTCCAGTAGTCAAAGGTATCGTCATGGTTGCCACGTGCGTATAATAGCGGTATATGATTAAGTCCAGTCATACTAATAGGACTAAAGAAATCGGTTTCCCATTCCATGAGCCTGCCCCCATGCTGAACTGAATCGCCACCATGTATCCAAAAATTCGGTTGATGACTGGCCATTTGACGCAGCAATCGAAGATATCTTGTTTTCTTGTACTGATTGTCAGCTATCATTGCAATATTTAGCTCCTTAAAGGCCAGGCTTGACGGGGCAATTGTTTCAGCAGCTAACAGAGAGGGTGATGGCATTTCTGAATAGTGGATAAAATCGGTTTCCAGCGTCGATGCATTGTTATTGGCAAACGACGACTCCACAACGCTGATAGTATCCGCTTTCTCTGCGTCTGAATGATCCCAACTCCAGCGAAAAGTGAATCGTGCTGACATAGCAGTCAACGAATGGTTGCTGTTTGTTAGATCTATAGGTATTAATCCACGATAAACGTAGTGATGCTCGTCGTAAGTAATGGGCCGAACGATAGTCGCCATCCAGTTTTGATCGATGATTTTGCTATCATTGACGCTCGTATTGTTCATGACTATCCATTGCTCTTGTCGCCGCCATAAAAGCCAGGTATTTCCCGGTAAAACACAGTTAGTTTCCCCAGTTACTGCCAAATGAGTAGTATTCCAATACGATAGCAGTTGCGATTTACGCCAACCACAGCCAAGCCAGCCTTTATCCCATGCTTGGTATGTAACGTGTGATGTCGCTTTGTGGAGTAATTGAAGTACTAGCTCTGCTGTCAGCCATAGTACAACTATGCTGGCTACAATTGCCAATAATAATATTCTTCTAACTCGAGATACTCGAGGAAATGCTCCATAAATTCGTGTGTTATAGTTTGGCTTCACCTTGATGGCCAACATGACAAGTAAGCTGGAACAAACAATTACTAACAGGCTGTGATGATAGGATGGGCGAGTAAATGATTAAAAGGTAGCTGTGTCAAGTATGGCCTTTTATGATGCACGGTTTAATAAAGATAGTAATAAGATAGTATTGGCTGTGCATTAGTGCTATATTTGGCCTAGTATAACGAAAGCTGTCTTGGGAAAGCAATCAGGCATAATACAACGAATCAATACTCTTATATATAGTTACCATATTTATCAACACATTTATTAATTAAATATAAATTTTTATTGTTAAAGATTTACCACTATCATCCCGTATTTATATCATATTTATTATTAAATACTGTTTATATTGAAAAATAGATTAATTATTAATGTTACGTCATTATATAATTATAGCTACTATTTGTTAGTATTTATGGGATAAAGATTTATATTCCACAAACTTACAGCTATATTTAATTTAAAAGTAAGCAAGTTTGAAAACAATCATAGTATTTAAAATTGTGATAATATATATCCATTGGTCAGTAGGTTGGTAAAAATGTGTTTAAATTTTAAATTATTAATAAAATCATTAGAGTTGCATTTACCACGAGTATACCATTGAAAGTCTTTAACAAATGGAAGACGATTGGCATTGCTGTTAATATCGCTACAATTGACTAAATCATGTAAATAACCAAAGTTTTAAATTAAATGGTTGCATTTATTGTGATTAACTTTTATTATTTAATAGTATTGTAAATACATAATACTGTTATTCAAATAATAATAAAAATGACTTTTTATAGTCCAATTCATTTTAGCTTATTATCACGATTTATACAATTACAACTTTTGTTATAAACATGCTAATTTGAGCTATTGTTATAAGTTAAAGCCATTTGATAATAATATTTTTTATTAAATTGATATTAAAACATCTAATTAAGCTAATATTTTTATTTATTTTCCTTCTTTGGTTGCTTGGTTAAAGTTACATCATTTTATTACTGGTGTTTTAGCAATGCCATTCTTTTTATTGCGTCAAAAACATACCAAGTTTGTAATAAGAAATAATAGCACTTATTAAATTATTACAATTGTTAGTATGTGTTAAGCAATTAAATATGTGCTTAGTACTTTTACTTGTACATCTTCTGATTTTATATTTGAGAATGTAGCAACATCGTTTACAACCGCCAACAAGTCTAAACTCGCCATTGGCAATCCTTAGTTCTTCAATACTGGTAAACATAGCCCCTTCAAATAGGCTGTTAAGCATTAAATGTGAGTGAAAGATACAGTTAGACTATTGCAGCTACTTATGACACACTGTGACGACTAGCAACTTAATGGCTATCGTCTTGTTTACGCTTACTTCTATCATATAAGTGTTAGTGTTACTAATTAATTGCTTGCATTAATATAACATGAACCTGATGCTATTATAAAATAACCAATAAATGGCTTTCCTTTTAATTATCAATACTACAGTTAAGCTTTTAACAGCTAAATAGCACCTGTAACCAAAGCAGAGAAAAGAATATATAACCAAAGATATAGATATGTTTATTATAATTTCAACAAAGCTAGTATTTTATAGTAAACATTATTGTTAATGGAATCTGAGCCTTGTTCATATAGTTGCTCATATGTCAGTAAACAACAGATATTTACTGGTTATGTCCTTGGATAGCTGTTTTTTATGATTGTTAGCATTACTATTTAGTATATTGTTGTTGTGGCTATTCACATGTTATCGTTAGTATGTTGTTCGATTACATGATAGACATCATAGATCAATTGCATGATAGATAGTTACGTAATAATGATACAGTAATTCAATACCGTAACAACATCCTGCCATTTTATTGTCAAGTGAATTAAACATATGACTGACATTATAGCAATAAAACTGATACCTGATTAGTACACTATCTAATATTGAATTAGTACGCATTTACACATAATATAGTTGTATATTTTATAATCGAAAATAATGTTAATGATACTTTACTATTTATTTAGTTGTATATGCTTTTATGGAACAAATGATTGACATAAATGATCCTGAATGCGCATTTCGATCTAATAGATAGATGTTTTCTTTTTTCCTGTTTAATAACTTAAAACATCATGAAATCATTGTTTATGATATTTAACTATATGAATTCTCATTTTAGCTGGTCAACGACCTCATGGGTAAACATTTGTTGACAATATCATCCGCTATTGTCTGATTTCTCCTCATTCGCTCACCCTCTCCTCAAATACTCCCCTTGTACAATCTAAAACATAACAGTATGTGTGCATTGTGCAGTTTTATTAAATGCTACGCATAATGTTTTTTGTTTTCATGCGTTACTTTCGTTTAGCACTATCGTTCTAGCTGCATCATCAATAGTTGGATCGTTGATAAACGCAGTTTAACATGGTATGACGATAATGACTTGCTATAAGCTAAACCAGTAAGCCTTTGAGCTGCTAATTGTTTTTCTATTGGTTTCTGCTTTGGCTTGTTCTTCTACATTCTATCTTGCTTAACTTGTCAGAATTAATTTTAGAAATTTGGACAGCACAGGTCTTAGATGATTACCGGCTGATATGCAATCCACAGCCACTATGCACTCGAAGTTGCTGATATCTGTCTAGAAATATTTAATGTGTCTATTCTGGTGTCTGCATATTGTTGCGTGTAGTTTAGCCATCCGATTTAGTTTACAACTGAAAACTGATGAAGAAAATGACTTGTTGGAATATTCCATTGCTCAAAATACGTGATGTATCATGCTACAAACAGTACTTATTGTATAGTCGATTTCAGGTAATTTGGATTAGCTGCCATTTGAATGATGATAATTGCACAGCATGTGGCATGATATGCCTGAATGTGATGCATATGTAAATTCCAAGCAATAATTACTCCATAGCAATAGGCATAGTGTCGAATGAAATGCACGCATGCACCAATCAGCACACTTTATAATTTAAAAATTATGCTGGCTATGTATGGCAGTAAAAACCTGTATAAAATACCAGTTTGATACATTAAACTTGTCTTTGCATCAGTACTGTGTGCTATTCTGCATGCATGCAAATATTGGAGACTGAGTCGTTTAATGGAAGCAACAGCAAAGGCACCATTATTATTTTTACAAAACCGAACAACAATATACTTGTTTTTACCAAATAGTTAGACCGTGTAACAAAAAATACAGGCTAATTGTCTATTTTTTGTCGCATATGTACTGGATTATTACCATTCCTGTGTTATTTGTGCAAATGGCTGGCAGCTTGGAGTAAAGACTAGGCAGATTATGCACTATTTTGTGTGCATGCAAATATTGGAGACTGAGTCGTTCAATGGAAACAACAGCAAAGACATCATTATCGTTTTCACAAAGCCAAACAATATCTTGCTTTCACCAAATAATTAAACTGTGTAACAAAACATACAGAATGACGTACATATTTCTACCGCATATTAGTGCTCATTGGAATTGTTGCGTCATTTGTGTAAATGCCGAGAAGATTGAAGTAAATGCTGGTCAGGTTAAAATCAAGACTAGGAAGCATGATGTCACACCATGAATTTATTGGTACATGTGCACCTCAAGTCGTTGTTTGAATTGTTTTATTAGTTCATACTACACATCAATGTATATCTCATATACTACAGTATACTAGTATTTTAGCATAATCATAAGTATAAATAGCCCACAAATATACACAACCAACTGCGATATCATTATCACACTCTATTATCTACTATACACTCTATACCAACCACACTCTACTATTTCTTTTATTTGTTTGTCTTAACAAATCAATATCACCATGAAGCTTTCCACTGCCGTCGTTTGCACTATTGTCATGGCTCTTGTGGCCACTACAACTATGGTGGATGCTAATCCAGCCTTAGTTCGTCGTGGTGGTATGTTGCAATAACAATAAATATATCATAACATTTTGTTTACTAACAATATTTCCAAATAATTATTATAATAGATGGTAAGTTATACCGTATATTAGCTGACTATACATTAATTATGCTATTCATTGATTGTACCAATTATTTATATAATAGAATGTAAGTCGTATTGTGTATTGAATGGTTAATTACTAATTACATGTTATGCACTGTATGTGTTAACAAATTAATATCAATAGCTAGTAGGTTGTATTACATATCAATAGAACATACATTAATTAAATAATATGCACTGTGTTTAAACGACTTAATATTAGCGTCAGGCAAGTTGTATTGTATATCAATTGATTATTTATTAATTACGTGTTATGCACTGTATGCATTAACAAATTGATATTAGCAATTGGTAGGTTGTATTACATATTAATAGAGTATAAAATAACTATATATCATGACTGTATCCACCAACAAATCAACATTAGAGTATTGTAAGTTTTATTGTATATTATTTGATTACTCACTAATTACATGTTATGCACCATGTGTATCAACAACCTAATATTGATAGGCCGTAAGTAGCATTGTATATTGATGGCTTATAAATTAATTATATACCATGATTGTGTATATTAACAATTTGATATTGATAGGTCGTAAGTAGCATTGTATATTTTTGGCTTATAAATTAATTTTATATCATGTACTATGTATACCAACAACTTAATATCAATAGAATGTAGGTTATATTGTATACTAATTAAACACTGGCTAATTATGTATTGTGTTGTGTGTATCAATAACTTAATAATAGGTCGTAAGTTGTATTGTATATTAACCGACTATGTGCTAATTTTATACCATGTATTATGTGTATCAACAATTTAATATTAATAGAATGTAGGTTATATTGTATATTAATTGAACATTAGCTAATTATGTATTTTGTTGTGTGTATCAATAACTTAACATCATAGGGGGTAATTTATATTAAGTATTAATTAATTATGCACTAACTATACACTATGTACTGTGTGTATCAACAACTTAATACAATAGTTTGTAAGTTATATTGTGTATTAACTGACTATGCACTAATCACATGCTATTTATTGTATGCAACAATTTATTATAATAGGTTGTAAGTTGTGTTGTATAATAACTGACTATACATAAATATATTATTTACTGATTGTACCAATTACTTAATATTAATAGTCAGTAAGTAACATTGTATATTAACTGAATATAAATAACTATACTATTTACTGACTGTACCCATTATTTAATATTAATAGAACGTGAGTAATATTGTATATTCTTTGACTGTACATTAAATATGCTATTTACTGACTGTATCAATTATTTAATATTAATAGAGGGTAAGTAATATTGTATATTAACTAACTATAATTAACTGTTATTCACTGAATGTACCAATTATTTAATATTAATAGCTAGTAAGTGATAGTATATATTAGCCGACTATACATTAACTATGCTATTTACTGACTGTACCAATTATTTAATATTAATAGACAGTAAGTGATATTATATATTAATCGACTATACATTAACTATGCTATTTACTAATGATATTAATTATTTAATATTAATAGATGGTGAGTGATATTGTATATTCCTTGACTGTACATTAACCATGCTATTTACTGGCTGTACCCATTGTTCAATATTAATAGGCGGTAAGTGATATTGTAGATTCTTTGACTATACATTAACCGTGCTATTTACTGACTGTACCAATTATTTAATATTAATAGACAGTAAGTAATATTGTATATTAACTGACTATACATTAACTGCTGTTTACTAATGGTACCAATTGTTTAATATTAATAGATGGTAAGTGATATTGTGTATTAGCCGACTATACATTAACTATGATACTGATTGTACCAATTGTTTAATATTAATAGGCGGTAGGTGATATTGTATATTCCTTGACAGTACATTAACCGTGCTATTTAATGATGGTACTAACTATTTAATAATAATAGATGGTAAGTGATATTACACATTAATTGATGATGGCTCGTTAACTATATACTATGCACTGCATGCACCGACAATCTTATTAATAGCTTGTAAGTCATATTGTGTATTAATTAACTATGCACTAATCACATGTTATTTATTGTATGCATCAACAACTTAATATTAATAGGTAGTAAGTTGTATTGTGTATTAACTGACTATAAATTAACTATATTATTTACTAATGATATTAATTGTTTAATATTAATAGAACGTAAGTGGTAGTGTATACCAACTGACTATACATTAACTATGCTATTTGCTGATTGCACTACTTATTTAATATTAATAGGGAGTAAGTGATATTGTATATTAGTTGACCATATATTAAATATGCCATTTACTGGCTGCACTGATTATTTAACATTAATAGGAAGTAAGTTGTATTGTATATTAACTGACTATAAATTAACTATATACTGTATACATTAACAACCTTATTAATAGCTTGTAAGTTATATTGTGTATTAATTGGCAATGCACTAATCACATGCTATTTAATGCGTATATCGGCAACTTAATATCAATAGGCGGTAAGTAGCATTGTATATTTCTGGCTTATAAGTTAATTATATATTATGTATTTTGTTTATTAACAACGTAATATAATAGCTGGTAAGTTGTATTGTATATCGATTGGGCATTGGCTAATTATGTATTATGTGTTGTGTGTATCAATAACTTAATAATAGGCCGTAAGTAGTATTGTATATTAACTGACTATGTGCTAATTATGCGTTATACACCATGCGTATCAACAACTTGATATTAATAGCCTGTAAGTTGTATTGTATATTAATTGGGCATTGGCTAATTACATGTTACGCATCATGTACATCAATGACTTGATAATCATAGGCGGTAAGTAGTATTGTATATTGCCGGCTTATAAATTAATTATATATCATGTATTGTGTGTATTAATATATTAATATTAATAGCTGGTAAGTTGTACTGTATGTTAATTGGGCATTGGCTAATTACATGTTACGCATCATGTAACATGCAATCGAGCATATGCATCAATACTTAATATCAATAGGTAGTAAGTAGCATTGTATATTGCCGAGTTATAAATTAATCATATACCATGTATTGTGTGTGTTAATATATTAATATTAATAGTCCGTAAGTTTTACTGAATATTAATTGACTTATATATTAATTATATAACGTGTAATATCTTTATTTATAAATGCAGCCAATCCATAGCCATAAGAGCATTAACATTGGTAGTGCAATCGAATCACTATTCCAATACACTTTAGATATATATTCGGTAAAAAGCAAGACCATTTGACAACTACGCCGTCCAGTCTATTTATATATTAAGTTTTGGCCAATGCTCCGGTTTATCCAGTCTTTAATCAATGGAATCACTATTTTATCAACAAACTTGCATCTAGTTGCCCCTATACAACGTACAAACTTGTAATAAACTTATGGTTCCATCATAGATATATACAATCAAATTGCTATATTTACATTTATTTTTATTTGCATTTAGAAATTAACAACTATTAATCAAATAGGTAAATTAACAAAAAAAACATGTACAATTATATTGTATTAGCCATAAACATAGGTCAGTATGAATATATTAATGTTAAATATGAATATTTTAGTAATATATATTGGCAATAAAATTGCCAGTATTTATTTGTAAATATATTATGGATAGTAACAAATTTATCACTATCATATAATGAAATGATATTGTACTGGTGTTGATATAAGAATAATTGTTGATTGTTAACAACCTAGCACTACATTATGACAACTATTAATTTAATGGCTATCGTCTTGTTTACGCTTACTTCTATCATCTAAGCATTAGTGACCACTAGTCAATTGCTTTCCTTAGTATAGCATGAACCTGATGCTATTATAAAATAACCAATAAATGGCTTTTCTTTTAATTATCAATACTACAGTTAAGCTTTTAACAACTAAATAGCACCTGTAACCAAAGCAGAGAAAAGAATATATAACCAAAGATATAGATATGTTTATTATAATTTCAACAAAGCTAGTATTTTATAGTAAACATTATTGTTAATGGAATTTGAGCCTTGTTCATATAGTTGCTCATATGTCAGTAAACAACAGTATTTACTGGTTATTCCTTGGATAGCTGTTTTTTATGATTGTTAGCATTACTATTTAGTTATTGTTGTTGTGGCTATTCACATGTTATGTTAGTATGTTGTTCGATTACATATAGACATCATGGATCAATGCATGGTAATAGTTAGTAACAAATACCGTAATTCGTACCATAACAACACAACACAGTAATACAATATATGAATAAAAAGATATTAAAGGTAAACTAAAGTCTTTACTAATAATTTAATATTTAAATTTTAAATAAAGTTTAAAAACGGCGTATTTTCTAATTTCCCCTAATAGTAATATAAATTTATTGAAACA
This sequence comes from Syncephalis fuscata, assembly GCA_025786725.1. Lineage (NCBI taxonomy): Eukaryota > Fungi > Zoopagomycota > Zoopagomycetes > Zoopagales > Piptocephalidaceae > Syncephalis > Syncephalis fuscata. The sequence continues at coordinate 28,160 of JAHLTZ010000039.1, read as the reverse complement.
AATAAAGAACCCAATTATTCCTATGACTAATACGTCTTTTGCACATTTGTAACAAACAACTTTACTACGTTCATCCCTATATATTATATGGCATAATCATTTGAAAGTTTATAAAAAATACTGTCAAGTAGATAAAAATAAATGATTCAATTTATGACACACACATCTATCTACTTGTTGTATTTCTAGTCTATTCTTCATATTTCACCCTTTAAAAAGCGTTTATTGTGGCTCATCTATTATACATGCGTATCTTGCTTATACTATTCGATAAATGCTGTTGTCTAAAAATACATACATACGTCTATATTTACATATATATAAACAAATATCTATGCGAACAGATCGCTTACACTAAATACTCATCGCACTAACGCGCATATGTTCATACCTGTTTAAGCTTAACACCACGCTAATTGTCTTTGCTGACGTGGCTAGCATTAAACTGGTCATTCCGTGTCGTATATATATATTTGCTGTGTAGATATTTTATATTCTGCATACAAGTGACACTAGCCATTATTGTTTTGTAATTGTTGCTCTTTGTTTGCGCGCGCGCGTACATGCGTTTATTTACTTACTTTCCGTTATCTATCACAAGAATCCTATCACTTTCTTACCTCTATCGTACTCTATTATTACGGTTATTTTACGTCTGCGCGTATTAGTTTCTCAGCCCATCGTTTCCTTTAACGTGCAAGATCTAACTTATTCCGCTCGAATATTACCGCCTGGTGTGATTGCAGTAGTTAGTTACGACCTTAGTGGCGTCGCAGTCGGATTCCGCGGCTGCACTTATTATCTCGTTCAAGCGCGCACGAGTGTCTGTACGCATCTATGCTTGTTGGAACTTTGGCACGTCCACTACACCATCGATATCTTATATAATACATTGATCGTTCCTCATCTTACGTCAGCTGGCACTGCACTTCAAGTCGTGCTTTAAACAGCAATTCCGGCTAGATCGCTTATCTATCTGCCGTCTATTATTGTTTAGGCATTTTATTCGACTTTTGTGTTTACAAACAAAAGAGCGCCCTACAAAAGAAAGAGCAGAGTACGCGCAAGCGTAAACGTAAGAAGACTGCCATAATGAGCGGGCTGTCGTCTTTTGTTGATCGCGCTGATCGCAAAGCCCGGCCTGACTGGCTGCTAGTAAGTGATCCTCAACTACCATCAATTAATACCGATAGCAGCGACGGCAAGAAACAATATCGGTTTAATGGAGAGTGTATAGACAAGGTAAGCTTATCTCTGCGCGTACTCGGGGCAAAATCCAGTTATTGACTTGTTTGCACGTATTTTCTAATATTATTATTATTATTATTGTATATACATATATGCATATATAAATGTTTATGAATATGATCTATTTTTTGAAATCAATATTAAATAGACTGTCGAGATACGCGATCCACGTCCCAGCCATGGATCACCCTTTACACGAACTACGGGAAGGCGCGCTCTAGTGACTGAATTTAAAGTTGTGAGATTCAATGCAAGTATTATAATTGTTAACAACCATCATATCAACGTAGATATTGACCAGTTGCGCGTGTAGAATACAGGCCCAACATCGGAAGAAGCTATATTGGTAGCAAATATTCCTACTATGCTGCCGATCAACCTACTCCGTGCCCACTTTTCTCAATACGGTACAGTTGAAAAACTAAAGCTTGAAAAATGCCCAAGTACTGGCGGCAGCCTAGGTATTGCCCGTATTGTTTATGCCGCGACCGAAAAGCACGGAAAACATCGATCAGTAGCGGCGTTTGCAGCCGAAAAGGCAAATGGCCATATGTTAAAGGGACAAACATTATCTGTTCAAGTGGATCTAACGGGTAATATTAAATAATTGAAGTAGTGTAAATAATGTCAATAATATCAATTAACACTGTATTACAGGTGAAAAGTTACGTGAAGCAGTGGAAAAAGCGTTAGAGGATAAAGAAACTGAAACAGAACAGCCAACATCCAATTCTGATGTGTCCAATTTTACTAATGTAATATTTTCAAATTCAACTTTAAACGGACCACCATCACAACAACAGCCACCTTACACTCATCAAATAACCACACCATTTCCTAATAATTATCATGCTAATATGTTACCAACTTCACCACCACCACCACCATCATCATCATCATTATCATCTAATCAAGTATATTCTACAGAAATACAATCCAGCTATAATCATGCTTATGGTAGTAATAATATGGATATCAATAAATATGACATAGTATCGCCGCCATTACCATTTTCTGACCCGCCACCGCCACCACCTCTTATTCCACCACCACCACCACCATTGCCATCTGCGCCGTATTCTATAATGGGTTCTACGCGCCTTTTTGGATGCATCATCCACCTTCACAGCCAGTGTCTCATTCTTCATTATCGCCGTCTTATGCCATGCCAAATATGCCAGATGCCTATTATGCAAACTATTCAAATCAAATGCCTATAAATCAACCAGGCTGGCCATCGCCTTTACCGAATCAGCCATTGCCACATAGTCACTACAATGATAATAAGAAATCGCTATCAAATGATAGATTTAATAAGCAGCAAATGGCCCATAATGACCGTAGACATGCTAGTACATATCATGAATCAGCACTGCCATTAAGAGATAATGATCGTGGTAGACAACTACATTCAAATCATCGACGTCGATCACGTTCACGTTCACAATCCATATCATTGGTAACAGTACAGCAACAACAGCGAGAAAAAACACCTGATCCACCTAGTGAACCAGAAGAAGGTGCAGTAGAGGATATAATAGAAGTACCAACTACCAGTACTACTACTACTACTGCAGCTGCTGTTACTACTACTGCAGCTACTAAAACGACTACTATTCAAAATACCGCTATTAAACCTGTAGAATTAACTGTAAAAGCAACAAATAAGATTGAGCCAATTAAAGAGAAATACAAAATGGGTGTACAAAGGGTAAATAGCCATATTATAATTAATAAGCTACTCACTAAACCTTAACAGAAATCCGGTGCTTGTTTATTTTTTGATCAACGGTCTGTTCCTAATAGGACGACTTCTACTGAATTATTGCAAGAATTTGAACGATTTGGACCTACTGGCGTAAGTATTATATATATATATGAATAATGAATACTAGATATAACAGACTAATATTTCATACTAGATTGCTTTAGATGATGGCGATTGGCATGTCCATTTCTATTCTAAAAGTGATGCACGTCGATGCCATTTAGTAATGGATGGCAAACATTTATTTGGGCGTAAGCTTGCTTTAGAATTTAGAAGTGAGCCCTGCTATGTTATGCTGACTGTATTTGGATCAACTGCAAAGAGTCGATCAGGTGAATTGTCATCTAAAAACAGCACCTATTCTCAAGAGGCAATAGATCGACGACGAGTCGTTGAGGCATCGTATCGAGTTAAAGAGGCATTATTAAACGCTTTTCTATCAGATGTTACCAACAAAATTATATCAGGTCGTATATTTGACTTTTATGAATCTACAGTTCGTAGTGCACATACTACACGTGTATCTGTTCGAGAATTATCGGACAAAGACATATTGACTGATACACACACACATGCTAATGAAACATCTCTGGATACAGTAGCAGACGATAATCCATCAATATCATCGATTCTAAGTTCATTACCGCGTTTTAAGAAACGATCAGATAGTCAAACGAAATATGCATCACGAGAACGTAATTGGCGACATTACAGAGACAGTTCAAGTTATGAATATCGACCGCTTCACCGTCATTCTCTTCAACACCCTCTTCACCTGATGGACAGCATCATCGTCACCCTGATCGTAGTAGTAAGCGAAGTCGATCCCGACGAGAAAGTGCTGTGGATACCGATCGACATGGTCTACGTAATTACGACTCTGAATTTGAATCAGATCAAGATGAGGAATGGGATTCGTTTATGGAGGGACGGCCGACTAAACAACGTCGCCATTCACCATCCATTGCTAAACATCGACGTGCTTCACTAGTACGTGACGGTGAACGTGCATCGTCGATTGATGCAGAACGGCGACATTATGTAGTATTTACAAGCAGTAGTGAATCAGAAGATGAAGATGGTAAACTCAACGATCATAGCAGTGATAATGACGATGAAAATGATATGAAAGATTCCGATAAACTGGCTCAGGCTGAATTATCGCAAGATGAAATGGATATTGATGTTGAAGATCAATTGCCATCTTCAGCCAAGTCAAAGGCTGGCGCTGAATTGGAAACAAAAGCCAAAGCTATGCCAGCTACAGCACGGGCAGTGGCGAAGACAAATCGCAAACGGTCGACCAATTCTATTGTCGCCACATCAACAGAAGATATACGCGTTGAAGATAAACGATTTGCCACAGCAGCTGATCGCTTAGTGGCTGAACGGGGTGAAGCAGCGGTAATAGAATTTTTTGATGATCGCGATAAGTTAAATGAGAAGCTACTTGAACCAGCATCGATAGCAGCCACAACAGCTATTGACGATACATGTGCGCGTACACGTATACTAGATCTAATAGCAGCCCGTAAAGCAAAAACAACACGTCATCAACAATTGCCAGATCTACGCCGTATAGCTCTTACGGGCGCCATGGCTCGACTTACTTCACGTCTAAACCGGGCCAATCATCGTCAGTGGATGGTCGGTATTGATGCACACCGTCGAGGTGCACAATCAGCCCAAATGTCGTCAATCACTTCTGTATCAACGACGACATCGGCCACAAAGACTGCAGCAGCTACACCAGAAGCCATAACTGCAACCACGACAGCAGCCCAATCTATGGTACAACCAACAGGTGATTCAGATATCTTTAAATTCAATCAATTACGTGTACGTAAAAAGCAGCTTCGTTTTGCTCGTTCCTCTATTCATGCCTGGGGTCTATTTGCCATGGAGCGTATTGAGGCAAAGGAAATGGTAATTGAATATATTGGAGAAGTTATACGACAAAAGGTAGCAGATCATCGAGAGAAGATGTATGAAAAGAGCGGTATTGGCAGTAGTTATCTATTCCGTATTGATGATGATACGGTCATTGATGCTACAAAGAAGGGAAATGTAGCTCGATTCATTAATCATTGCTGTTCAGTAAGTAATTATATAATGTATTTACCAATAACTAATTGTAATGATGGTAGCCCAACTGTATTGCTCGTATCATTACGGTGGACGGTGAAAAGAAGATTGTTATTTATGCCAAACAGGATATTGAAGAAGGAGAGGAAATTACGTATGATTACAAGTTTCCTATTGAAATTGATAAGATTCCATGTCTATGTGGATCGCCACAATGCCGTGGTACGCTTAATTAATGGCACTTTGCACTCCTTTTCATTACCACTATTACTATTACTATACTTTTATTTGTATTATATGATAGCATGCATGTATTGTAGGTGCGTGCCACATTGAATAATAAGCATTGTTTAATAACGTTTCTTGTCAATAGTCTCATGATACGCCCCTTGCAGTGTATGCTCACTATAGTCATTAAATGTGTTGATGGCAGCACCAGATTGAGCATTTGTAAAATGTTGATGCATAAAGAACAAAGCAATGCCACTGAAAATAGCGCTGACCAGAAAGATAACATCAAACCAGCGATGATAAAAGTTGAATTCAATTGTAGATAACACACCTGATATAATCTCTCTATAGCCAGCATGATTATTATTAGAATGGTGGTAACATCAACTAGATGATCCACTTACCGATATTCATCAGGTAGACTCATTCGCATAAGTAATACGGAACTGAGAAAGTACATGCCCATAAGCTGAGCTAGAAATAAAACCATACTTTCTGGTGATACATTACTAACTGAAGCTCGAAAGAACTAAATGTTAAATACAGTTAGTATTGCTATTGTTGTCAATATACTATACGGCAATTACCTTGGTTAACTGGATAAGTAGACCTCGAATTGAACATAAAATCATAATGCCTACAAATACAAAGCTTAATTGCTGTGACCATGCTTGTACATCAATCTCTACATCGATATAAGGACCGAGTAGAGCAAGACTATAAGTAATGGGATCTGTTTTACCAATACGATTAAATACAATATTGATAGTAGCCTATATATAATATAACATTAAATAAGTAAATAATACATATATGATGGAAATACTTGCCATAAATACTTTATAGATACAATAACCACTGAATATATAGCCTAGTACATTATAATATTGTCCCTTCCATGTATGAGCATAGGCAATACGGTCCTATTCATATTATATCATGTTATGTTATAATTATAATCAGTATACACTATTCATTACTATTACCATTTCAGTATATAGTTCTTCCAATTCCAAGAATAAGTTTTGTGAAAATACTTCTGTGTGTTTTATTTCTTCCTTTAATGCGCCTACATCTAATACAACGTAATTATTTATAAGTATAACTACTATGGGCAATATAAACTATACAATTACTTTCTCCACTGCCAAATTGACTTGCTACATTAAACATACGACGCATAAGTCCAGTGGCACCAGTAGCCTATAAGGATCAATTATTTACATACATATTATATATTATATATATTATATTAGTGTATAGAACGATGTTTATCCACTTACCGTTTCTGTGCCTTTTTGTCGTAGTTGAGCCGTAACAATCCGTTTACGTTTACCAATTAATGTATCCACAAGTTGACCGAGTTTACGTTCTGTTGCTTGTACATCGGCCATATCTATCTTACTAATCAAAATTGAATACATCACCACTAATAAATACCCTATTAATGCATACCGTAGAAATACAAATAATGTTGTGTAAGGACTATTTACAGCACCAAATCCTGAAAGAATTGCCATAATAGTAACACCTAATACACCGATACGACTCATCAATGGGGTCATTGATAACCAGCCTATATAATTAATATAATTAGTATTTATTAGGCACTTTTGTTTTTATAACTTACTTTGATCACCATCGAGTGCTTTTTCAATTGGAAAATAATCGCCTAATTGCCAGAATAAAGTAAATAATATACACCATATAACACTGGTAAAGACAAGATGATGTCGCTTCATAAATCCTATTATTATTATTAGTATTATTAGTATTATTATTATTAGTATTATGGTTCTTAAAAGTATACATATCAATCATCAAATATATATATATATATACATACCTTCACCAGTATTGCCTAATATAATATATATTTGATAGAATGGAATGGCACCAATAACAAGAGCCAGTAAAATGGCCAAATTAATCTTCCATAATAGCCAACGAGAACTGATATTTATAAAAGCTATTTAATTAATAGATACTGCTAACTGTATTAAATACATACTCTTTAGTTAATGAGCCAGTAATCTCGAATATAATAAGTTGAAATAGACCACAACTTGAACTGAATGTCAATGAAAAGACGGCTTGCACGCCTAATGTATGTTTTCTAGAAGCCACGGCATAATCGTGGAATAACTTGTTCACGAGAAATACCCAACCAAATGCAAAGTATAAGGCTTGCGCGCCCAATGTTACCATAAAATCTACAAGTGTCCGGTCCAATAGAGTCATGACGATAAAGAAGTAATATCAAGTAAACAATAACGTCTTTGTACAGGGAAAAAGAAGACCATAACCATAACCACCATAATATGTTTAATAATAACAATAACAATGGTTAATTAATTAATTAAGTAAAATGTTTATTGATTGGTTAATTAACTATTGTACCAACAACATCATCATCATCATCATCGTATTCTTTATTGATACACCGCTCCTATTCACACATTATTGGCTTCCTTTTACTGTTCCACCATTCCACTCCTCCTCCTACTACTACTACTACTAACCATATCACCGCCGCTCTATTCCAATAGACGACGTATACGGAAAAGACTCAATTACTAGTTAATTGACGGTATTGTAAAAATAACGCGGTTGTTGCTGTTCTATTAGTATGTCACAGCCTCAAAGTGATAGGCCACCGGTGGATGAGGTAGCGACATCCGACGTTGATGCTTCATCGCGACCGACCACCCCTACGATGGAGGTCGTTGAATGTAGCGACCCACCAGCTACTACTAACGCTATCTTAAACGAAGATGGCCATAGTAGCGATGATGAAAAGAATGTAGCCAATACTGAACACCATAGTACTTCAAGCACGACTACTACTACTACCACTGCTACTACTACCACAACAACCATGGTGGTAGTAGAGGAAATTGAATCAGAAGCCACTGTAGCGTTAACAGTGGATGAACCATCTATAGCCACCACGATTGGATCATTTCATGAACAGAACATGATATCCAATACACTATCAGATGCGGAAAGTATCTATGAAGACTTGACTGATGTGGTACTTGATAATGAAGAGTTATCTAAAGCATCGTTGATACTGGAAGAGACTGATTATGTGGATATGCCAAATAATACATCTGATCCAGATGAGATTGTTGATAGTATTACGCAAACCATTGAAGTAGATACTATTGATGAGGCAGCTGAATCAATAACTACTTTAAAGTCTATTGAACCAGAAGTATTGGATCAAGATGAAAGGAATGGAGCATCATCATTATCTATAGCTATAGAGTCTACCGTATTACAAGAAATAGAAGGACAGTCAACATCGGCCACGATAAACACCCTTAATGATGCTACTGAAACAGTGACTAGCTTTAAAGAAGAGACAGTGACTACATCATCGACATCATCGGTACCTGTACCACTATCACCTACAGTGGCTACTAGTACAATGTTTCTTGATAAAGCATTAAAGATCATTGCCGCTAGTCGTGAAGCGAAAAGAAGTAAAGAATTGGTTGATGCAACACAGAAAGCTATTGGTAAGTAGTTGGTTATTGTTTATAGTGTTTAATAGTTAATTAATAATAATGGTAATGGTAATAATAGATTTATTGGCTATGGAAGATTCAACACGTCAATTGATGTAAGTAATTAGTAATGTTTACATATTAATAATAATGAATGACCATAGAAATAATATCTATATGGTATTTACACCATTACAATTGGCATGTCAAACCGGCAATATTCCATTGACAATTGCCTCCATTGATTGTATTGAAAAGTTAATATCGTACAAATTAATTGGATCTGATGCACAAGATCGTCGACGACAACGTCAAACAGAACAATTACGTAGTCGTAATCATAGTGTAACCACAACGAGTGTTACCGATATGACCGTCAATACACCTTCATTGGATGAGGGCGTCTCGGTAGAAGAAACAGTGGTAACTGAATCAACTACAGATACTAACCAAGAAACTAAAACACCAGAGACTACAGCGGGTAGTGATACAGCTACAACGATACCTATAGAAGAAGAGAAATTAAAGGCTACCATTATCGATGATATTGTTATGGTGGTATGTGATGCATTTATAGGAGAGAATACCGATGATAAAGTGACACTACAAATTATTAAGGTAGCTATTAAAATGTTGATAATTAATTAATTATAATATTAATTAGTTAATTAATTACTTAATTAATGTTATAGGCATTATTGGCAGCGGTGTCTCAATCAGAACGTCCTGTACATCAATCGACACTTTTACGGGCTGTTCGTACCACCTATAACATATTTTTGTTATCGAGTAATTCGGCCAATCAAACAATTGCTCAAGGCACATTAACGCAAATGGTCAATATTATATTTACACGAGTTCGACTTGATCCAAAACTTCGTCGTTCAGTTGAAGAAGGTGAATTGGCCACACCTACTATTACTGCCGATGAAGAGGACAATGCACCGAAACACATTACTGGCCATGACTCTGAAGATACAACTAATTCAGTAGGGTTAAATGGACAAGAAGGGGATGAGCATGCTCCTACTACATCAACAACAGAACAAGATGAACAAAAAATAGCTGAATCTACGTTAAATGATACCACAAGTGTAGAGAATGAAGCATCGTAAGTTGCCCTATTCTATTTATATTTACCATTAATGTAATTATTATTAGTAATCAGAATCAGCATCATAGTACTCAACCGACTACTGATTCAGTAGCTTCATCACTTTCATCGACTGATGTAGAAATTAGAGATGCTTATTTAGTATTCCGAGCCTTGTGTAAACTGTCTATGAAACCAGTACCTAATGATAGGTAATTAGTTCATTATACCGGTTATTATATACTGTGGTAATTAATATTAACCTTAATAACCATTATAGTGCCACCGATCTTCGCTCATTATCTATGAGATCTAAATTACTGGCCTTACACTTAGTATTGGATGTATTGGCCGCACATCAACTAGTATTTCTAGCCCCTGTAGCCGTGGTTACCACCCATGCCAATAATCCATCTAGTACAACCACCACGACAACTACATTTATTACAACGATTAAACAGCATCTATGTCTAACATTAAGTCGTAATTTGGTATCGGTTATTCCGGCAGTATTTGAATGTGCTCTTGAATTATTTTGGCAAGTATTATGCAATTTCCGAATGTTTTTAAAGGTAATACAACACATTATATATATATATATATATATATTACTAATTACTATTACTACGATACTATGTTAAATAGAAAGAAATTGAAGTATTCTTTACAGAAATATTTCTACCTATCTTGGAAATGAAGAATTCACCATTCCAGCAGCGACTGGCTCTGCTTAGTGTACTTACACGTATTTGTGATTCACCACAAATGCTCGTTGAGCTTTATCTTAATTATGACTGTGACCGTGAAGCATTGGGTAATATCTATGAACGGTATGTAAATAGTGTATAGCTATAATATTTATATTAATCAGGTATAAATAGACTGGTTAATGTGTTGTCCAAGACAACGACTTCTCGTACTTTGGCTCATGAAAGCAGTAATATTACACTACAGAATGCACCGGCTGCGGCAGTTATTTCTGCTGCTATGCCACTTACTTCAGCATCAGTACAAGGCCATTTAGCAACCACCGCGGCTGCCATGGGATCAGCCGGTAACATTGCCACTGCCGAAGTATCTATTCGATACAAAGCACTGGAATCACTGGTATCCATTCTACGGTCACTCGTTAATTGGAGTGATAAAAGTAGCGATGGACGTATAACGAGTAATGGCAGTACTGGTGCCAATAACCATACCGCGACCGATCAAAGTAGTATTATTGATCAACGGTCTATCAATGAATATCGCTCATCGCGTAATTCAATCGATACGGTACGTACTGGACCGGGTGATACTGATTCTATTATGGTGGCCGAAGAATCTCCACAGCCATCTAATGGACCCGATACTACTTCGACCATTACAAATGATGATCCTGAGCACTTTAGTCATCGGAAACAGCGAAAGCAACGACTTGAAGATGGTGTTCGATTGTTTGCATGGAAGCCTAAAAAGGTAAGTTTTATAGAAGCCTAATTATTCATTATCATCATAGTAATCTATATGTATATATATATATGTATATATATTAGGGCATTCGAACATTACTTGATTCGGGTATTATTCCAAGTAATAGTCCTCAAGATGTTGCTCACTTTTTACTAAATACCGATGGACTTGATAAGACAATGATTGGTGAATACTTGGGTGAAGGGTAAGTTATAGTATAAAGTCTTTTATTAATATTAATATTAATATCTATATCTATATCTATATAGTGAAACTGAGAATATTGCTATTATGCATGCTTTTGTTGATATGATGGATTTCCGTAATTTAAGCTTTGTATCAGCATTAAGAATATTTCTACAATCATTTCGTCTTCCTGGAGAAGCACAGAAAATTGATCGATTTATGCTTAAATTCGCTGAACGTTATGTTATGTACAATCTAGGAGAGTTTGCCAATGCCGGTAAGAAAGAGGAGAGCGAGAGAGAGTGTGTGTGTGGTAATTACGATTAAATAGATTACTAATAGATTGGCTGTTATATTATATTTGTAATTTTAATAGATGCGGCCTATGTACTGGCCTACTCGGTGATACTGCTTAACACCGATCAACATAATCGACAAATTAAAAAGCGAATGACCAAAGAAGAATTTATACGTAATAATCGAGGCATTAATGATGGTGCCGACATATCTATTGATTATTTGGAAGCGATCTTTGACGAGATTAGAGATAATGAGATTAAGATGAACGATGCCAACGATTCAACTGTTCGTAAAGCAACTGGTGGTGTGGAACAGCGATATGACTTTGAACATCTTAGTCAGAGACAGAAACGAGAAGCATATGCCATGGTATCAGAAGAATTGGCGGTAAAGACCGAGGTAATGTATTTAATACAACAATTTATATAAATATTAATATAATGGATACCATGGATATAGGCGGTATTTCGTAGTATGCGTCGAAATCGACAACGTAAAATGACCACTATACAGGAAAGTGTTACTTTCTTTAATGCTTCACATGCCGATCATGTTAAACCCATGTTTGAAATACCGTGGATGGCATTCCTTGCCGCACTTAGCAGTCCATTACAAGACTCAAATGATGTGACCATTATACGCATGTGTCTTGAAGGTTTCCAATTAGCAGTTCATATTGTGGCGGCATTTGAAATGGATTTGGCACGAGATGCCTTTATATCAACCCTGGCTAAATTCACTCATTTAAGTAATCTAAATGAAATGAAGCCTAAAAATGCCAAAGCCATTAAATGCTTACTTGAAATTGCCCTGGCTGAAGGCAATTCACTAAATGAATCGTGGAAAGATGTACTGTATTGTGTTAGTCGACTGGAACGGGTACAGCTTATTACTACCGGTGGTGTTGATGAAGATAAAGTGCCCGAGCTATCTCATAGGGCAAAAGGTGATGCAACTATATCTACACCAATGAATCGACGTCCATCTCGATCTAATCAATCCGCGGTAAGAGTAGTCGTATTTCCGTTAATAGTTGAATACGTATTAATCTACCCTATTGTTTATAGCCTATGTATGATGAAGAGACAGCATTAGAGGCATCATCACAAGAGGTAGTCATTATGGTAGATCGGATATTTACTACAAGTGCTCAATTATCAGGCGTAAGTTAATTATAAATAGTATTATATTAATGATAACCATATGACTGAATAGACGGCAATTAAACACTTTGTAGCAGCGCTTAGTCAAATATCTTGGGAAGAGATTCAGTCATCGTCACATACTGATCATCCAAGAATATTTAGTTTACAGAAATTAGTAGAAATTTCATACTATAATATGAATCGTATTCGTTTGGAGTGGTCAAATACTTGGTCAATTATTGGTGAACACTTTATACAAGTAAGTATCGTCATTAATAGACTAAATTTATAATAACAATAACAATAATAATTATATGGTCTATTTGTTTAGGTGGGAAGTCATAGTCAACAGAATGCGTGTATTTTTGCCATTGATTCTTTGCGTCAATTGTCGATGAAGTTTTTGGAAAAGGAAGAATTATCGAATTTCAAATTCCAACGAGAATTTCTTAAACCATTTGTACATATTATATCACATAGTACAGATCCGTCCATTCGTGATATGGTAAGTGGTTATTATAAGGATAGAATAGAATATGTATTAATATATATATATTATAGGTTATTCGTTGTCTTAATCAGATGATTGCAGCGCGATCTAATAATATTCGATCGGGTTGGAAAACAATATTAAATGCATTTGTGGAAGCAGCCAAAGATATGGATGGTAATTACTTGTTAGAAATAGTATACTAAATAATAATAATAATAATAATATGAATTAGAATCAATTGTAACCATGGCATTTAATAATGTCAAGATTATATTTACAAAGCATTATGCGGCTGTTGTTGAGAATGGTAGTTTATCTGATCTTGTTTCCTGTTTTATTGAATTCTGTCGTAATGGTCGTTATCAAAAGATTAGGTAAATAATTCAGTGTAAATAATTTGATAAGACTAATCAATATCTTAATCCAGTCTACAATCAATTGAAATGTTCCGACAAATCATGGATCGTATTACAGATCAACAAACACCTAGTTTCGACTCGCTTATTGCTTCGGGCAACTTTTCACGATCACAGATTCATACCGATGACCGACAACAACGTATATGGATTCCTATTCTATTTGGTCTATTTGAAGTAGTTATGGATTGTAGTGACTTGGAAGTAAGAACACGGTAAGACTTGCACTATTAGTATAATGACATAATACTGAATTAAATTGAATCTATAATAGTGCATTGGATATTTTATTTGATGCTCTTCGTAAACACGGTGCCGGTTTTAGTCAAACATTATGGACATCCATCTTTGACGGCATTGTATTTCCTATCTTTAACGATATTAAATCACCCAATCGTCGATCGAGATTTGCCAGTGCTGAAGACATGACCGTCTGGTTCTCTACAACACTGATTAAGGCATTAAGAAATGTTATTAATCTATTTACTTTTTACTTTGAAATACTACGTCCCCTACTTGACCGCCTATTTGACTTGTTATGTGCCTGTGTATCTCAAGGTAGAATAATTAAGGATCAGTAATGGTATATATATATATATATACTAATTATGACTATTTATTAGATGATGAAACAATTGCCAAGGCTGGTTGTAGCTGTTTACTTGAACTAATTGAACGCAATGTTAATCATTTAGAAGAGGAGACGTGGAGTCAAGTATGCATGACATTTGTTAGGCTATTAAAGACGACAAGTCCCTATGCTGTACTTTCTAGTAATCAGAATAATAACAAACGATCAGAGAACAATTCGAATACAGCACCGCCAGCACCGCCACCTGCCTCTGAATTGACGGATGTGCAACGGTGTAGTATGTACTGTACACTGCAGTTGACGATACTTCAAACAGTGCGTGATATGTTTAACGGTCCGGCCTATGCAGCCGTGCAAGTTGACCACCTATTCAGTTTGGTAGATGCAGTCGCTCGTTGTTACCGACAAGCACAAAAGTTTAACAAATCCATTCAATTTATGGAAAGTCACCCTGGTAAGCGAAATGATACATACTTATAATCTATAGCGGATCTAATCATTTTATTATGGTTATTAGGATTTGTTGCATTGATGCCTCAATTGCTTGAACAAGAGATTGGTTGTTTAACTGGATGTATTCACATGTTACTCGTCATGTACAAGGATACAAGTGAGCGTTTAGTATTGCAAGAGACCGAAACAGAACGACGACTTTTCCCGTAAGTATTAGTAGGGGTGGTGATGTAGCACGCACACACGCATATATATATATATATACTTACAATATAATGTATTGTCAAATCATTTTGAATCATTAATACCGATTAGACTTAGTATGGATACGCTGCATCGATACAGCCTATTAACGGTTGGTGTTGAGGCTGGTCCTCGCACCGATGCGTTTTCCCGGGTCGTTGTAGGTATTTTAACGGCATTTAGCGAATTGTCCGACGATAAGGCAAGTATCAAACCAGCTATTAGTATAGAGAAGATAGGAGAAACGTAGTGAGCTGTATTTGATTGTACCATATATCTATTTGAACTTTACTAACTTGTATACATATATTGTGTTCATTAATGATTTGTATTGTTTAGTTCCGCCGTAACTTGCCAACACTTTATGAGCAAGTAATCCAACTACTTGAACAGGCACCGGCCAAAGAAGTGCGTCGTACGATGCATCGGTTCCTTCAACGCGTCGGCCAAGTCTACGACATTATTTCATAAGCAAATCGGCATAGTATAAGCAAGGAGCAGGATAAACATAAAAATATATGAAGCGATTTAAAGATTAACTTTAATAATAAAATATATATAACAAACACTATTGATGATAAATGCAGGCATTCCTTTTAAAAATATTTATAATTTGAATCATAGCATAGTATCATGAACACAAGCAGCAATACAATATCTTTAAATCTATACAACATAACAGTTACAAGAGTAGTAGTTGAGCAAAATGCAGATAGTTTGAAGCAGAAAATAAAGTTTACTATTTGATAGTTTTAATCGTGCAAAACAACAAAGTGGTGCTAGTTATCAGCGTTATTACCAAGCAATTTAATAAATGATTATTGATTCAATGATAAGTATACAAAAGACATTTTGGAATATACACTAAAATACGCAATAATTTGTATGATTTTATATATGTTTGTTGATAGCATGCTTAATTGAATAAATATAGCAATATTTGATTTATAAATTAAAAATGACGTATTTTGAGTGAGATTATTAGGATATATTGCAAACAAATGCTCTACAATAATCCATAACAAACACTGGTGCCAGTCACAGTATTGGGCCAGAAAACAGTGCAAAATGAAACTCCAGCATAGTATCGTACAAATACTGGTGCTTAGAAAGAAATACTGATGAGTGAGATTGTTCAGGCGATTGAAGAGAAAGACAATCAACGGAGAAGTAACTACGCACATACACAATACGGCTATCATTCTAACGGCAGTACGCGACTACTTTGGCAACTATATGCTGCTAAATCCGTTGTATACTTTGCCTTTAATATAGATTGCCACTGTATATTGCTCTGACCGTAGCCTATATTGTCTCGGCAGTAACAGAGCATGTTGCTATTATTGAGATTGCAAAGCAAAGCATACAACTAGACTTCACAGTATATATTCAAAACAACACAAAAACAAGCCAGGAATGCACTTACCGTGTCAAAGAAGCTGCCAATACCAATTATCAAAGCAATGAAGGTAATTACAAAAGAGCAAGGCAAAGACATAGTGTAGAAGGTGTTTGTACATAACTAGTAGTCAGTTAACTACCAACAATATCTAGTTAGTATATATAGTGTGTACAAGTATATGCAATGGATATATGCTGTCAAGTGTAAAGAAAGAGAAAGAGAAATGTAGTGACGTAGATTGTGAGATGTGAGCCTGTCAGTCAATATTTATAAACAGCCGAGTTTAATTGATTAATAAATGGAGTGTGAAATAATAAAAGTCAATCTACCCAACATGTCAGTACATCATAGAACAGATTGATAGTAAATGAATAAATGCATTAAGAATAAAAGTCATTTTACCACCAAAACTACTCATTATTATAGAACATATATTTAGTATAATAGTAAATGTATTAAAAGAATAAAAGTCATTTAACACCAAAATCATTATTACAAAACATATCAATTCTCATCGCATTATAGACTATGGAACAATGTTTATTTATATATATATGCAAGTAATGGTAAAAGATATAGAACAACTAAATACACGTCAATATTATAATTTGTATAATTGTTAGTGAATTCTTACCGTTTATTTATAATACTTTTTGCCAAGACGGGCCTGACGATGTGGCTGCACTCGTAGCGGAAGCTTGAGCGCCGACTGACGCTGCTTCTTCTTTGCTGGCGCTTGTATTATTGCTGCGGCAGGTGCAGGCGGTGTAGTTGGTGTTACTGTTGTGTTATTGGTGTTGTTGACAGCGCTGGTTCTTCTTGGCTCGGAGAAGTAGCGTCAAACGGTATAGCTGCATCTATTTGTTCTTTCTCGTCATCAAACCAAGAGCTGTCTAGTGCCTGCTTGGCTGTATACCGCGTGCCACTGTCAAGGTCTAGTAGCCGCTTCATCAATTGAACGGCTGCAATGTATTAGTTGTTGTTAATAAAATATATTAACTTACCTTGTTTGCTTGGCCCGTTGGCTTTTTCCTGACCAAATGTCGGCGAATGTTGTAGTATAGTTCTCATATACACAGATTGGTTATTTGTAGATCCATACGGCCAATTTCCTGATTGATAGTATATGATAGTTTAGTATAATATGGTTGTTTCTGTTTGCACTTACCTAGCAACATTGTGTGGAGTGTGGCTCCCAAGCTCCACATGTCGGCGGGCTTTCCGTATCCCTTGGCATCCAACAATGCCGAAGGTAGCTGACTTGCAGCCCCTGGTGTGCTATTGATAATAGCAAACATCTTCTCCCGCGCATCAGATCTCAATAGCACTTCAGGTGCCATATAGGACACTGTGCCATAAGCAGCGGTCACAGTGGGCGAGGAGAGGAGGGGGCGTGCCATCCCAAAGTCTGCAAATACGACTCTGGGACATTCCTGTCCATCTAACAACAGCACGTTGTCGGGCTGCTTACCTGTCAGTAATGATGTTAAATATTAAATAAACTACTTACCTTGATATCTAAATAGTAGTAGTGATCGCAGTAACAACAGTGGTGGCAGTTAGTAATTGTATTAATTAATAGATCAGTGTGCTTACCGTAATGTACAACATCTTTGCTGTGAAGATACTAATAAAGTGTTAGTGCTTGATTAATGTTTTTATAATAATACTTACCTCGATGCCTTCAAGCAGTTGTTTGAAGATATGTTTTGCTTCCATCTCTGGAAGCGCGGATTTAGAGATGATGTAATCGATGAGATCACCGCCTGCCGCGTACTCAAGAAATAAGTACGTGTTCAAAGCGGTGATTTTGTCATCAAGCAATTTTATTACGTTAGAGTGGTTGCCCACTCTGCGTAATACGGAGACTTCGTGATTGAAGGCATCGATGCCACGCTCTTTTTTTGAGATTTTGACCGCAGCACGCCGACCTGTGCTGCGGTCAAATCCTAAATAAACTTTGCCGAGTGCACCTCTATTGCAAATAATCGATTAGTTAATTAGTTTGTTTAGTTTAATTACTTACTTTCCAATAGACTTATCGGTAATCATAAACCGCGCGTTGATTTTCTATAGTATTAATAGCAATGGTATATCAGTAATATTCAAATATGCTTATAGACTTACCTCTTCGTATTCCAAGCTATCTTCTACTTGGACGGGTGTTAAACTTTTAATAACACGAATGTTAACTGTTACTGTTATGCAAGGTTAGAAATGTTAATAAAAATAATTTGTCACTTACCTTCTCTTCCTGGCATTTTAATGATACAATCTCCGGTAAAGTTTTTTGACTCAAGGGCACGCAATTCAGTACCATTAACTAAAGCAAGTGTTAGCAACTTAACTAATATTATTTATATACACTAACCTATTAAATTAGACAATCTAATATTCTAAATTACTGGTTAGTAATAAAATGTTAAATAATTATTTGCTTACTATGCATTTAATAATGCCATTTTTCTAAATTAATTTATAATTAATGCCAATTTATAAAAGCGTATAATGTACTTACCACCAACAATTTGAAATAACCATTTGGCATTGGTTCTTTAGCAAAGCGATATCTGCTGTGGAATATGTGTATAATGTTATTTTATTACTTTATAAATACATTTAAATAGCTACCGGTATTCATCTGTTCCAAAGTAATAAGGTCGAGTTTTTAACAGCACTATGTCTAAATAATATTTAGCTGTATATATTTATAATGCTATTTAACATACTGCTGGATGTTGCTTCACAGACTTCAGCCCATGCGACAATGCCGACGCGTTCTTCTCTCGGCAAATCGTTCCAACAGTCAGGAACATTATAATACATCAAATCCTCATCACATAGAAGATTTGGTGGCAGTTCTGCGGCAACTGCAGCCGGAGTAAGGGCAGCGGATGTAGAAGCAAAAGTGGAGGTTTGATTGTTATCTTGAGAACTCATGGTGTTAGCAATATTGGATACAGATGTTAAAACGAGTAGACTTCAATTGAAAATGAACGTTAAAAGAAAATGATAACAAAAAGTAAAGTAAAACATGTTCGTCACGCTTTCCATGAGTTTAAATACACGTACAGTATTAAGATATGATGAGCATTCAAGACAATAGTACAATAATAGTGTTTTATTTTGCAGATATTTAACGTAGCACTTGTAGCATATTCAGTTACTAATATTATTGCTGTGTTTGTAAGCTGTAAAGCAAACTATCGCGTTTATCGACAACTTGTATGACTATTTGGCCAACATACATGGCTACATCATTCTGGTTTGCATATTGATCCTTGCAGTCAATAAGATTACGCGTATATTCTTCTTTTCAGCCAATTAATTCTAGCATACTTTTTGCAATATATTATAATCATATTGCATTTTATTTCCATTTGGCAATATTGAAACTCAATCGGCAGATTATGTGATATACCATATTTTTAAAGGAAAAGCCACTTTGTTTAATTAATAAAAGTAATAAATATTGTGTGGATCGACCAATTTGATTGTGTGCGAAATGGCGGGTGCATTTTGAAAAAGTGGGCCATTTGCTAACATCTAAAGATACTGCTAGTATAGTAACACGACGTGAATAAAATAGCACGTTTGATTAGATCGCATTAGGCAATTCAAAGGAACTAATTGTTGCAAATGACGTGGCAGTTTGCGCAGAACATGATTGACATAGAATGGAAGACGGATGTAAGCAGAGGCAGGCAGGCAGGAATGTAATTGATATACTGATAAGAGGATAAATACAATTATCATCGTATCACGTTTACCTGTATTTCCCCAGTTCTTTATACTGGCCGTTAATTACACGCATCAGTTTCACCACAACATATGAGCTGATGCTTTTAATTAGCTAACAAAGTGCTATACCAGCAATGTATCTATAGATTAAACTGCTTTACTTATACATCTCTAGTAAATAAGCAGTTTACCATTCTAGCAATTATATATGGCAATACAAGTCAAGTGGGATGAATGACGTGTTACAGATAGCACTGTGTACTAGAATAGCTCAACGGGTGCAATACGCCAATAGACAGCCACCACATGCTTTCTTGCCTATATTGTCCATTCCAATTGGTAGATGTTTAGACCAGGTTTATAAGGACGCGCATGGAACACTTTTGCTCATTATCTCGCCTTCTTCTGTTTCCAGTTGTTGATGTGCTGTAAACCGTTTGTTAATGGAGAGCATCAAGTCTAGTAGCTACATCCAGTGGCGTGTGGTCCCCCTGTTGGTTGACCATGAAATACTGTGTTCTTACTTGTGTACTGTATTGAATGTGTAATATGATATTGCAGACTATTGTATTGTACTGGCTCAATAATTATATGGTTGCCTGTAATAGGCGACTGTATACTAGTGTAGTGCGGAGACATGTGGGATGCTAGAGCGTGCAGTAGCAGTGTTTAGCAAGTCAGTATTGCTGTAAGCCCCCTCATGTTGATGCGGCGACCTGTGATGGGTGGCTATATGTTAGTGTCCACTTGTTTGTAATGCGCGCTGGAGGTGTGTGGCAGTAGTCAACTTGCTGAACACTGCCATCGCACACTAGATTGGTGTGATATGTGGATCATTTGTGATGAGTGCCATATATCAACTACTGTTTACTTGTGGGTGCTGTTAAATGATTGCAATATAGCGCTAGTTGCAATATCATTTGAAAGTCTAAGGTTCATTGCCGGGGGCTACATGATTAGGACCACCTTTGGATGTGTCTCAGGAATAGATGGTATTCTACGATTAGTTGTAGCGTGGCGTAGACTAGCTGTTATATTGCAATCTTTAATAGTGCATCAGCATATAACAATATGCTGTTTAGTTGTAATTACTGTAGTATTCATAGATGTTTGTCTTTAAACGTCAGCTACAATTGGGTGAACCAGTAGTTTTGTAATGTTTATTGCTGCATTTAGATTGCTATAATATATTATAACATTTATAAACAGCATCGTCATCTTGGTGGCGGCTAATAAAAGCTATGTGCATCTGGCAAATGGTACTTATGCCCAAGTCGTAGTATTGTCAGTACTCCCGGTGGACGCATAGTCTCTTTATTAGCTGCTGTCTCGATTAACAGCTTTTAACAACTTTTCAACTTGTTTTTTATCTAGTTTGTATAACACTTAAAATAACACTATCCAAACAACAAACAACCACACTACATGTACGCTATGAATCATATATGAACAGCGGCTGACTAGATGTATGATATTATATTACTACTAAGCAATACTAAAACATTTTTCTATAGTCATTCAAGCATTGGTGCCAGTCAGCAGATACATTTGGGCTATATTTTTTATCATGCACCATTGTTTCTGCATGCAACTTACAATACCGATAATTGTCTTTATTTACACAAGTATCAACTGCAGTATTGTATATTGTAGTTAGTGCTATCGCTTGGTACGGTTTTCCAAATGAAAGAACTGTGTATCCATTTGGTTTTTTACCCCACCAAGTGTTGATTGGTGCTGTTATTGCATGCTTTTGAATGTATTGGTTAAATAAATGAAGCATCAGTAATAGCAAAGAAGGATATTATGTATATTGAACTAAATGATTTTAACAAAGTGTATGGAATGTTTATTGATACAATATGATATTATATTAATGGCAGCATTGCTATTGTCTATTTAATTTTACGCTTAGTATTTGCTTTACAATTAAAGTAATATTATTTATTTGGTTCGAATCTATTGATGTTACATAACTAGACTACAACTACATTCAATACTAAGCACACTATTCATTTAAACAATAGTATCACTGATTTAATTAACTAATTAATTTCTGCTATTGTTATTAAAAAGTTTGTTAAACATTCAGTATGGTTTGTGAGCCAAATGACTACATTTAATAACATTGGTATAATTGAACTAGACATTCGTTTTATTAAAGATGGAGCTGGGTGGTGGATGACACCAGCCAATTATCAAAGCAATGAAGGTAATTACAAAAGAGCAAGGCAAAGACATAGTGTAGAAGGTGTTTGTACTTGACTAGTAGCCAGTCAACTACTGACACTATCTAATTAGCATATATAGTGTGTACATATGCAATGGATATATGCTGTCAAGTGTGAAGAAAGAGAAAGGAAATGTGATGACGTAGATTGTGAGATGTGTTGTTAATATGTGAAACTATAATAGTGATGTCATTTGATACCAAACTACTCATTATTATAGAACGAGCTATCAGTAAATAGCGAGTATATTAAAATAATTAATTAAATATAACAAAAGTTATTTGACCCCAAACTACTTATTATCGTAGAACGCATTTCAGTATAATAGCGAATATACTGAAAAGTCATTTCACACCAAAACAAAACGATTATAAACATATTCATCAATAAAAATAATAATGTCATTAAACACCAACTGCCATCTTCGATATCTAAGATATAGATAGAGGATTAAAATAATACTCTTTAATAGTAAAAAAGATGTAAAAACTGTGTAGGTGTTGTGGAGAATTTAAAAGAGAAGGAAAAAGGGAACGTTTGGTTTAGAAGGCGCGTACGCGTGTCTACAACAAGCGACAAACGAATAAGCAGGAGCAAGCTTGTTAGCTATCGGCCTTCGGTTCCTCTATATAACAACAACAACAACAACAAAATCACAAGTAAACGAATGGAGATGATGATATCATGCTGATGATATTATATAGATAATAATAATTATTTCTTTTCAGCCTGGGCAGCCTTGAAGGCGATGATGACCTTCGACATGGTGATGACACGGCGTACCTTTTCGATGTTAGTGCGGACACGAGCATCAACGATGGCTTGCTGCTTGCGGTCGGCCAACTTGCGACGACGAGCTGGTGATGGCCAGAGGACGGCAGTCAATTCAAACGACCACATGCGGAGGACTTGGACCTTGACAAAGTCAAGAACAATGAAGTAGCCGAGCGAGATGAAGATGATGGCGAAGCCCCAGGCTGGACCAACGGCGGCCAATTCTTCACCAATACCGAAAATGGACATCAACATAGCAAGAATTTGTGTGGCAATAATAGCGACAAAGAAGGTCAACGATGGGAAGTTCTCCCAGAAATAGCCGGATAGACGCGTGGAGAAGATAACAAAGTGAGGGCACGATGAGATATGCAGGTACATCACCGTGGTCAGTTTGGCCTTGACCAGATCGGCATCACCAGGGTGCTGCTCGTTCAATAGATGGCGAGCAATGTAGTAGTGAGCAAATGAAGCGGCAGTCAAGAAAAGACCAAGAATGAAGGAAAGCGTAATCAATTGACCCAAACGCCATTTGTCGGGCTGTTCAGAGATTTGGGCGTTATCGACGGCAATAACCAAGGTGGCGGCATCGTTCAAAATGGTGATGATAATCAACAGCAATGGACTCAAGTTCCAGTCTTCTACCAAGATAATAATAAAGAAGAAGATCAAGAAATGAATGGTCGATGTAATACGGTAAAGGGCATAAGAACGCATACGTTGGAAGATAGCACGGGAAGTGGTGACACCATCACAGATGGTAGAAAGACCAGGAGCGAGCAATACAATATCGGCGGCAGAACGGGCAGCATCAGTACAGCCGTGGACGGCAATACCGACGTTGGCCTTCTTCAAGGCTGGGGCGTCGTTGACACCGTCGCCTGTCATACCGACAAGGTATCCCTTCTCTTGCAACAATTCAACAACACGGTATTTGTGTTCAGGAATGACTTGAGCGAAACCATCAGAGCGTTCACAACGACGGACGATTTCTTCTTCAGACACACCAGGCTCAATCAACTTGTTGGCATCAAGAATGACACGCTGCATACCAAGACGCTGGGCGACTTCCTTACCAATGATCTGCTGATCACCAGTAATCATCTTGACCTCAACACCCATCTTGGCCAAGTTGAGAATAGTCTCAGCCGAGTCGGGACGTGGTGGATCGAGCAATGAGATCATACCAACCAATTCCCACTCATCCATAGAGCCAGGAACGGTACGGGCTACACCCAAGGCACGTAGACCACGACGGGCCAAGTCATTGACAGCCAAAACAGCGGCATCGTGGCCACCAACAAGCTTGACAATAACTTGTGGAGCACCCTTAGAGACACGGAATTGTTCGCCGGTAGTGGTGTTGGTCACGGTAGCTTGAGTACGTTTAGTATCTGGATTGAAAGGCAAGAAGGAGGTAACTTTGTAGCCGGGGATTTCGTGGGTCTTGTCAACGTTGTTAAGAATGTCAACTTGTTCGATAGCAGCAGTACGGACGGCCTTTTCGATAGGATCGTTGGCACCTGGCTCGGAGGCAAGATAGGCGTTGAGAAGAAGATCGGAAGCAGAATAGCCAGCACAGAGGAATGGATCGTCAAAGGTCAACTCGTTAAGAGTAAGAGTACCGGTCTTGTCGGAACATAGAATCTTAACTGAAGCCATTTCTTCGACAGCTGTTAAGCGCTTAACAATAACCTTCTTCTTGGCCAATTGCTTAGCACCGACAGCCATGGTAACAGACAAAACAGTAGGTAAACCGACAGGAATAGCAGCAACAGTCAAGACGACCACTTCACGAAGAGCATCAAGAGCCTTGTCACCCTTCTTAAGCAGCTTGTACAAGAACAGAACAACAACCATGACAATAGTGACAACAACCAAGAAGTTACCAATTTGGTTGACAATCTTTTGGAAATGACCAGCCTCAGTAGTGATAGCCATCAAGTTAGCAGCACGGCCGATGAAAGTATTGGAACCGGTCTTGGTGACAACAGCCAACATTTGACCTTGCTTAACGATGGATGAAGAGTAGACGGTGTCGTTCTTTTTCTTGTGGACGGGAAGGGATTCACCAGTAAGAGCAGATTGATCGATTTGTAGATCATCTTCAACAGCTTCACCAGTGGCACCAATACCAAGAAGACGGCAATCGGCAGGAATAATATCACCCAAACGTAGAATGACAATATCACCAGGGACAAGTTCGACGGTATCAATTTCAACGAGCTCACCATTACGCCAGACACGGGCCTTAAGGGCCAGTGTGTTCTTAAGCGCGTCAAGGGCGGATTCGGCACGAGCTTCTTCAACAAAACCGATAACGGCATTGACAATCAACAGAACGATGATAATACCGAAACTGATCCAATCCTCTACTACACCAGATAGAATGGCAGCCACCTCGATAAGGAAAGCAATGGCACCGGTAAAGTACGAAAGGAACTTGAGGAAAGGATTGTGCTTGACTTCAGCAATTTCATTGCGACCAAACTGTTCAAGACGTTGGACAGCCTCCTCGCTGGTTAGACCCTTGGTGTGATCGGTTTGAAGTAGCTTTTCAAGCTCCTCATCAATCTCCTCAGTCATTTCAACGTGGACGTGCTCTTCAATCTCCAGTTGGCCAGTGCCTTTGTGGGCTTCCTTAGCATCAGCATGCTTATCGACTGACTTGATGTCGGTCATAGGAATAACAACGGCGCCCTTTTCGGTGGCCTCAACAGCTTGTTCTTCAATCGTCTCTTCGGTGAACTCCTCTACTTCAGTAGTGGTGTTGGTACTGCCATCAGGCTTCGTTACAACGGTAACCGTCTCAACGGTAACAGTACCATTATCGGCGGTAGTAGTCGTCACAGTGATAGCGGTCTTGGTGCCATCATCGGCCACAGACTCTGTCCGTTCTGTAGAAGACGACGACATAGCGACAGTAATCGATAAATAAAGAAGAAAAGGTTAGTTGGTTGTAGTGCGTAGATGTGATGGTTGCGCAGTGGACGTTAAAAGGCAAAGGGCAGTGGATTGTGTGTGTAGCTAGCTGAGTGTGTGTATTGTTTTGGAAAAACAAAGAGAAAACGGATAGCACCAGCTGTGACTGACCGAATAGGCAAGGAAAGAAATAGGAAAACGGATGAAGATAGGCGAGGCACAGACAAGGTGGCAGCTGATGAAGAAGATGGATGGTAGTAGCGATATAATGATAATAAGAGTGGTACTAATTGCTAATAATAATACTAGCAATAAATGAAAGTGATTTGTGTATAGAGCGTGGTATGCGATTAAGTAGAGTGTGGATCGATGTGAATGAGTGAAAGGTTGTGTGTGAAATTGTCAGCAAGATCGGAGTAATAGAATAGAATGTAATAATTGCCGATTCAATATGTGAATGGCAATAGTAGACCGTGTAAAAGGATAAATTCCGAATATGCTAATCAATTAATGAAAAGGAAACAGCCAGCTGTGCCAGATGGTAATAACGATTAGAATCAAAGAAGCGCAAGCAATAAAAAGTTCATCTGACCAGTCGTGTGCCGGAAGAGTGAGCGAGAAGTGCGGCGTATTAAAGGCAAATGATGATGCTGTAGAGCGAGAGCGAGAGAGCAAAGGCAAAAGGAAACACCGCAGTGGACACACACACATAGAATTACATTCTTTCATTCGTTCATTGGCACTTCAGAGTAAATGTCGCCGCTAGCCTATCTTTTCATCCTTGCCCAGCCGGTTTTTTCCAATCAGGGCAGGGCAAAAGGGGGTGGCGTGCCACATTGTAAGAATCAATGGTTACAGAAGAGTAGAAAAAATGTACCTCAAGACATACAAACAAGAAAGTGCCAAATGTGTGCCCATCCATCATTAACCAGTATGCATGGAAGAACGAATAGAA
The DNA here is from genome assembly GCA_025786725.1 of Syncephalis fuscata. NCBI lineage: Eukaryota > Fungi > Zoopagomycota > Zoopagomycetes > Zoopagales > Piptocephalidaceae > Syncephalis > Syncephalis fuscata. The sequence continues at coordinate 918 of JAHLTZ010000039.1, read as the reverse complement.
CCCATGAAGTGTAGTAGAAGGAGAAGTAATGGTCGGGAAAACAATCGCGCGTACATCTGCGAACAAGTTTAGGATGGGCGCTGCGTATCATATTGTTTGTTTTAGATAAACAATATGAACCTGCCGCGTTGTTACCTCACTCAAACAAAAATAACACACTGTACATACTATGTATAGATAGTGCACAGCATAACAACAACAGCTACTTACCAATTTGTGGGTCATTCGACATCTTGTAGATGGGCTACACTGGTTGCACTTCACGACCGGACAACAATGTGTTTACGTGGTGTATGGTGGTGGTGGTGTATTTTTTGTTAGTGTTGTTGCTACTGATAATCAAATAGCAAAAAAGCTAGTTGTTGTTCGTTGCAACAAGAATAAAATAGGCGAGCTAATAATCGGTGTAAATAAGTAGTGTGTTGTTGTTAGTGAAAGGTGAAAGAAAGGGGGAAACGTCGCAACAAACGTAAATGATGCGAATGAAGGCAGGGATGTGTGATGTTGGTGTGTAGTGGTGGTGGTGGTGATGGTATGTAAAACCAACGAGTGAGGATAAGTGCGCAAAATACCAGCGGTAAAATGGCGTGGAGGCTTCCTTTTAACCGGATACGGACACAGGCAACTAACAGCGCAGCTACACACAGAAGGGATCGCAGTGGCGGCGGCTATAAGTGTGTGTGTGTGTGTCTAAACGGAGTAATCCCAAATGTAAACCGGGAAGTGAATGGGAATGGTAAAAGAAAAAAGATAAGGCGGTGAGGTGTGTTAGCATGATGTGTGAATCCGCCTTGCGCTTCGTCCTATTTCTGCCCCCCCCAACACCCAGCTTCACACTCATCCATACACATACACAAATGCGTACATTAACAACAGCAGCGACAATAATAATTCTACTGATACGCTAATAAATCCTAG